>VOMN01019487.1:0-44963 GCA_014899125.1 Orchestia grillus
TTCATAGGAGATATAAGCTGTCAAAAAAAGGGGTACATTCTTTTGGAACACTCTGTATAATACTAAAACTCTAGTCGTCCTGCTTGCTTGAAACCATGCACAGAAGAGCCGAATTTTAGTCGGGCAAGTTTAAGTCAGATTGATTTTGATAAATTTTATTTGACCCAACGGGTCACCGGTTGTCTAGTTAATGATAAAAGCCGATATTGATCCCAATTTGCTCTCACTATGAACGAACCATCTCAAACTTTACCAATTCATTCTAATATCTGTACATTACAACAACGTTGCCGTCTGTTTTCTGTCAGGCAGCAGAGCAACGCTTTCAGTCAATGAGCCTCGCGACGAAAGAAGAATCCAGAACCAATTATTGGTTAGGTTTAAGGGATTCGTAACTCAATGACAGGACGTCTATGTTGCTTTTTTGCTTCATTGACCTTCAATTTTATTTCAGATGCTACACAATTTACCCAGAATGAAACTTCAAAAGTCAGACCACTTACCCAAAGTTAAACTTTAGAAGTAATACAACTTACAGGGAATTAAATTCAAGAAGTTAAACAACTTACCGGAAGTGAAATAATGGAAGTTGGACAACTTTTTTACAATGCTGTCTCAAAAGTTTAATGACTTACCGGCAGTGATATTTCAGATGCTAGTTGACTTACTGATAATGAAACTTCAACTGTTGAATGACTTACCAGCAACGAAAATTTTAACCTTAAATGACTTACAAGCAATGATGTCTACACGTTAGATGATTTACCGGCAATGCAAATTTAAACATTTGATGATTTACAGGCAATGATATCTATAAGTTAGACGACTTACCGGCAAGGATATTTTAGATGCTAGACGACTTACCTGCAATGATAGTCGAGATGTCAAGTAATTTCTAAAAATTAAATTTGGGTATCATTCCTACCCATAAAACCAACCCTAGAGAGTAAGATGCAATTTCAAGCTCTACCTGAGTCAAATACGAGTTTATATTGCAGAGTGAACTCAATTTACGCCAATTTTGAACTCAAAACCGAAATAAAGTCTTCGGATTAATAATGACATTATCATTTGTGTCCTTTGTAGATTAAAAAACTAGATTTAATTGAAAACGATACCGACAAAGCATTGCTAACTTGTTCAAAGATGTCCTGATAGTTTTTCCATTCGCGCACCTTAGTTTGGGGCACTCGCGTATACGTGAAGCGCAAAACTTGAAATTTTCGCCAAGTGCAACATTTGTCAACACAACATTTGTCAACACATTTGTCGTTTCCGCCCTGTGCAACATTCGTCAACAAAACATTTTTCAACACAACATTTGGCATTTCCATGCAGTGCAACATTTGTCGGAACAACATTTATCAATTCCGTGCATCGTAACATTTTTCAGCACAACATTCGTTACTTCCGTGCAGCTCAACATTTTTCAGAAAAACATTATCATATCTATACATAGCAGCATTTATCAGTACAACATTTATCATATCTGTGCATCGCAAAATTTATAAGCACAAAATTTATCATATCCGTGCATCGCAACCTTGAGTGCAACATTTATCAAGTCTGCAACGCAACATGAAACGAAAACCGCCCTGCTACCTACCACTCTTTTAAATTCTTAAATTTTCCTTTGTTTTGTTATGGCCCCTGTATTGAAGTGTAATCTTTACTTCTTCGGGCATTCTCTGCAGCCTGACGTTTCATCAATACCCTAATTTTGCCTTTACATACAGACAAGTACTCTCTGTATCCTGTAATGTAATTCTATGCATATGGGTATTCTATATTTTACACATCGATTTTATCTTGTAACATCCACTGCATTCTGAAATTTTGTGAAGATGTTAGAATGTTCTTTGAAACCGACGCTCCCACAAGACCATGGAATGTTCTGGTCTGAGCTATCACTCTAATTGTGCTTCGAGAATGATCCGCGGCAGGTCTCGGTAATACAAGGCCGTTCTTCCGTTATCGATCGGAGATCTTTGCAAATCTGCCAGCTTAGTCGATACAAAGACGACAAGATCCGCTGAAGTGTTGCTGGTTTGGACGAGGGAAGAGAGGGCATTGTTGTTGCGCTCATGACGGGAAATAAGGAGTGGAGAAATTGCAAATGGGAAAATGGGAAGGGGTTGTGAGATGATGTGGAGGTAAATGGGAGGGGGTTGTGAGATGATGTGGAGGTGAATGGGAAGGGGTTGTGAGATGATGTAGAGGTAAATGGGAGGGGGTTGTGAGATGATGTGGAGGTAAATAGGAGGGGATTTTGAGATGATGTGGAAGTAAATGGGAGGGGTTTGTGAGATGATGTGGAGGTAAATAGGAGGGAGTTGTAAGATGATGTGGAGGTGAATGTGAGGGGGTTGTGAGATGATGTGGAGGTAAATGGGAGGGGGTTGTGAGATGATGTGGAGGTTAATGGGAGGGGGTGTGATTTAATGTAGAGGTCAGTTGAGGGAAATGGAGTGCTGCTGTGGCCCTGGTCCACACATGCGCGGTTACGTAAAAGAGTAACAGCTGTCTATGTGTCAACTCATGTAACGATATCGAGGCTTGACCGTCAAAGCTATAACGCACGTTCAAAAGGGTTCTGCAAAAAAACATGTTACGTCTCCACTTCTCTCAGGAGCCGTTTGCTTTTGGTGATAAAATGATGAAAAAATGATGTCTTGCAGAGATATTGGGATATTAGGTCCTGTTTAACATGTCATTGAAATACTTAAAAATAGATAGAATGAGAAACTTCTTTTGGAAATATTTGTCCAATTTCGACCGTTATCAATGTGTGTTTTAAGCAGTGAAAGCCAATACAAATATCAATACAATATACATCTGAAAGCAAGTACTGACATCAATCCAGAGAAGCATTTACTCTTTCAGCACTTCCATAATTTCGAAAAACGATGTATTTGTTAAACTTTTCTTTCATTAAAAACTTATCGGAACAGCAGTATGCTCATTTCCAGCGATTTTCCTCAAATCTTGAGTCAAGGAAACATGTAAAACGAATATGCGCCGACAAGATAAATTTGAACAGTTCCTGTCATCCCGCCGAAGCTCATCCGCACTCGGGGCCCTTCACGAGGGGCGTAGCACGTCTACCAAAATCCAGAACAAGTTTGTCGTCGCGCCAGCCTGATTTTGACGCAATTTTCGGAAGAGTGGATCCATGGAGCTATTGTGAGGGCCGCATGTTTTCGGGGCCCTCGCATGATAGACTCCCTCGATTACAATGGACCGTGCTCTGACAAATCATTGGAACGCGAGACGGCAGGTGGTGTTCTATAGGAACTCGAGCCTAGAGAGAGTCCTTTGAAGCCAGGCTCCTCAAATAGGATCTCGTCGTGGCATGCTTTTCAGAAAAGCGTTCCTTGTCTCTAATACAAAGCGCGCTTGAAATGATTTCATCAGCAAGCACACTCGTCTCGAGAGAAAATCGAGAAAAAATTAGTGGACAGAATTGCTCATTCTTTAGGGCTGATGATAAGGCTATAGATTCTGAACATCAATCGATGAAAACTGTTTTGTGTCATTATTTTCGCAGTTGAAATTTTATGAGCTTAATCAATTTGAGGTGCATCGTATTTATACAGATTATCGCAAACCGCAGTTAGCAAAATTTTATTCTTTTCGAAATTGGGCACTTTCGTTTGCGTCAACGTGTGCCAATTTAAATATCATTTTTAAGTTTATATTGTAAATTTAAAGATTTCTTTCAATGATGGGATATAAATCAAATTGCACTAATATGATTATGAATATTTGTCTCCAGTAAGAACAAAATCTGAAGAAGAAAATGTATGAAAGGAATGAGCAAAGACTCAGCCAGCGTCAATTTATTTTATAAGTCGCTAAGCCGCCGTGTAAACCATTAAGCCGCCGTATAAGTAACTAGGCTGCCGTGTGTTAATAAGCCGCCGTGAAAGTCACTAAGCCGCCGTGTAAGTCACTAAGCCGCCGTGTAAGTCACTNCTAAGCCACCGTGTAAGTAACTAAGCCGCCGTGTAAGTCACTAAGCTGCCATGTAAGTAACTAAGTCACCGTGTAAGTCACTAAGCCGCCGTGTAAGTAACTAAGCCGCCGTGTAAGTCACTAAGCCGCCGTGTAAGTCACTAATCCACCGTGTAAGTCACTAAGCCGCCGTGTAAGTTGCTAATCCACCGTGTAAGTCACTAAGCCGCCGTGTAAGTCACTAAGCCGCCGTGTAAGTCGCTAATCCCCCGTGAGACACAGAGGAAAGTTTCAACGTTCAGACTCCTGCTCTCGAATATGCAAACCTAATTAATTTATGGTCAATTTTACTTGAGAATTGTCTTCTGGGCTTCCGCTCATGTGATGCTTTCGGGGAACTCTGATACATTCTGATATTTAAGACGTACACGCTGAAATTTTTTGGAAACACTCTGATTTTTAATACGCTATCTGAACCCGAGTGTGGACATCCTTCTTATAGAACTTCCAGTTAATTGTTCCTTGAAGCAGTTCTTGATTAATTCGTTAAACGCTCTTTTATTCATCCTTACGTGGTAATCAGCGTGTGCTACATGCATACAGTATCTGTTCAGAATTAGCGAAGCTGCGCTGCAGACTGTAGGCAGTTTTCCGCAGCGAAGGCAGTTTTCGGACGTATTTTGGGCAGTTCTGGGGAGATTATGAGATAGAGCCATTTTCTCGCAGATAGAGCCATTTTCTCTATAAGCGAGATATGCTAGTGGCTGCTCTGCAGATCTCGGGAGTAATTGTCTTACACAGCAATGTTCGTCTCCAAAGCGAATATAGCGACCGCGCCACTACACTGACGGCCATTTAACTTTGCAAAATTAGCTGCACCAATTTTTAACAGGGACGGAAATTAATCGCATCCAGCTCAGGTTTTGCGAGCGAAAACACATTCAATATTTCGAACTCGTCAACTCAAAGTCGAATAAAGCAACGCATGAGCTTTTCTACAGAATTCGACAGGCTGAAAAATGAAAGGAACCTCCTGACTTTAATATGTCAGAGATGGCACTTTTAAAACACATTTCCTTCTTTCTTTGGTTGGTTGGCATGCCACCAACATCCGTGTCACCTAAGGTTCGGTCAACACCCTTACCGTGAGTTCTTTCTTTACCAAAAACTCCACGGTTGTAGCACACCCTTATTGGAACGCTGCAGGGCCTTGGCGTCGATAAAGCCTTTAGTCGCTTCATTTTCGGCTTAGTTTTACTCTCAGTTGCGGTCTTACAGCAATTGACGCGGCCTTGGAGCAGCCTTGGTGCCACTTTTATGACAAGTTGAGATTTCTCGCCTGGCTGCCCGATGTTACCTAACTTTACCCCTGAGGGCTTTCATTAATCTGAAAAGTGTCGAAAACTGTGGCGTGATGGACTTTAAAAATGCATCTGTTAAAGCGTTACAGAAGCGTTAGAAATTCTACCCACAAACTGAAGTTCTACAAATTGCAAATTTTACGAGTCGCACCAATTACAAATGTAGAACAATCTTCTTAACCACAAAGGTCTGTTAGCGGACACGAACAACTTTTCCGTTAACATTTTTTGATCATATACAAGCTTTCAAAAATATGACCATCGTTTTCGCATATTAATGTTCATTATTGTTGTTTACGGACTGAAAAATTGTCGTTTAAATGTGTCACCTTGGGAATGCTCACAGATAGCGACAAACGATCGTACCACCATCAAGTATTCATTGGAAATAACAAATGTTCCTCGACACTAACAAGCGTTCGTTGGTACTAACAATTGCTGTAACTCTAGCACTAAGAAATATAGTTAACATAATAAATATTCACATGCACTAACAACTGCTAGTTAACATAAATGTTAATCCTCTCAACTGTTCGTTAACGCTAGTGGCATGGTGTTATGTCGGTGCGAACCCTCCTGCCGCGCCGAAATGACGCATGAAACAACGTGCAAATTTCCTTTCAGAAACCGAGTTTTTAATCGCAACTCAAAACGCATCGTCGTCTGCAGCACCACGGAAGCGCTGATGAAATGCCTGTGTGTGTACATGTGTAGAGTTCATTTGTGAATACAATACAAGAAATACAGAAGTAGAACCTTCTCCAAAAATGGGACGAATTTTTTTTCTTTCGGTTTCAGGTTTTGAACATTTCTCGCTCATTTTTTTCTTCAGTCGTTCTTGAATGAAGTTAATCACAGCGTTTTCTCTGCGACGACATTTTTGATTCACCTGAGGTATGGACAGAAAAAATCCGAAGATTTCAAAGCACGCCAGAATAGTTGCCGTTTCTTTGAGTTTTTGAGCCATTTCTGTCTCTGACTATGGATTATTTAACATTAACGCAAAATGAGAAAACCTTTACGCCGTGAGTAAAAAGTGTTTTACTATATTCCTGTCTTATGTGAGTATCACGCAGCACTTACGAGTGGGAAATAATCATTTAATTTTGGGGTCAGAAATGAATTAGCGAATGCGATGGCCTCTGACGGAATTAGCTGACGTTTGAGTCTCATAAATTGTACTACGTTCGAAAAAAATGTTAAGCTGACTTTTTCAGATTCCTAGAAAATAATTCCAAAAATTTATCTTGGAGCCCAATGTCGTATCAAAAAGTTGAATAATCATTAAAGAGGAGCATTGTATTCTCTGTACCAGTTATTAGAAATCATCCTGCAAAATACAGTCGCGTCTCAGATGGAATGCCACGCTCGCCTAACCTGGAGGGTTTTCTACATCGAGAATTGAGTCATTGCTCCAAAATTGGCTAGCGAATTAAGATTCGTTCTGTATAACATTTTGCAAATTTGAATCAACATTTCTCGTCAGGTCTTTGATGGAGTTAAGGTTAATAAAATTGTGAATTGTAAATCCCATAAAAAAGCATTTGCCCCGTCGAATATTAATCTTTTCATATCGGGATGTACACGTTCTTGAGTACTGAGAAAAAATTAGCGACAATATCGTCAAACATGTGAAATGCACACGGCAAGGTAGAGACCATGAAGGTCGACCATGCAGCAAAAATACACTCTGTCGCTACACACGCGCATAAGAACAACCGCGAGAACACATTTGTGTTTACAGCTGAGCTTTGTTCTCCACTGTCAGTGAGATCGATGATCGAAAGCTACATACATAATGAGGTTGTGTTTACCGCACACGCGCAAAGGAAGCACCACGAGGGCGCAGTTGTGTTTACTGCAGAGCCATTTTCCCTGAAGGCGAATTCATGCAGGACGAATCGTGTCGTGAAATTCCCCCTCATGTAATTCAATCGTATTCCTATCACATCGTCCATTTGTGCTTCAATGAAGCAGCTTCATAGTGAGGCGTTGTGGATTGAAAACATGTTTTCCTAAAAATGCTCAGCAACGTGGAATGAAGTGAAGTTTATCTCTGCATGAAGTGACGCAAGTCATCCCTAATTCCTGCGTAAATGTGGACATGTTTACTAATTTTTTTTGCGGAAGAATAACATTAAACGATGTCGTCGCTCCCCTCTTTTTGTAGATAGGCATTCACGATGACGATATCCGATCTTTTACATTTTTCGCAAGGCTTAAAACTTTCAAGGCTTAAAGTTTACATTTTTTCGCAAGGCCTAAAACTACAGAGTACACTTTCTCCTTTGCCCAGTGATTAACACAAGTGTGCACCGCTAAGTTCGCCCGACAGGACTGAGTTGGAGCCGAGTGCTATTCTTTCGCTTTAACGAGGGCTGATGACAAGTGGCGGCTCTTACAGAGACAGGCAAGCGTACAATAGATGGTCATGAGACACTCAGTTTGAAGTTGAAATAATACCATAACGATTATAGGCCCTCGTATTTTTTTTTCTCTTTACAAGTCGGCGTTGACTTTATGGGAAAAGAACAATACTGTAGAGGAAAACGCCACCGTCTTACATCGCTTTCATGTCTTTATGTACATGGAGATTCATCTAGATCGTCTCTACGATTTTTGAATTCATGAAGCCCAAGTTCCGCGACAGTGAGTCTAACTGCGCTCATGCTCGGCATGATGGTGCATGATGGGCGTGGCTACTAGTATAAAGATAAACATGATAGCATGTCATAGCTATAAATATGAAAGGGATCATATTTGAAGAAGCGTCTATATTTTTCATGTAGTGATAAAATGCAAGTAACGAAAGATCATAAAAATGCACAATGCCATCGTGTGAAGTGAAAATAGAACAAAGCAATTCAAGTTTCACTGTGAATAATTCAAGAGCTTAGGCCCTGAAATATTACAGGAAAAGAAAGTGATCAAAAAAACAAAATAAAGAGCAATATTGATAAGTGACTTATGTACCACGCTAAATGGACTCAAGAACTCTATACTACTGTAAAATGGAAAGTGATACCTTTGACGAAAAAACCGGTTCTTTAGAGGCGTGAGAGGCAGGCAGGAGAGGCTTGGAAGCTGTAACATCACAGCCACCAGAGTATCGTAGATACCAGCTGTTATAAAAGCGCAGTTTTTACCGCACGTTTTCCAGCGATGCTCGAGAACATGAGGCACCACCGCCACAATGCTGGCGCTCGACATCGATACGAAGCAATTACCTGAATCGAATCAGTGAATTTGGAGCAAAGAAAGCAAGCTCAATTGCATTATTTTCCGTTCACGGCAATTCGACGAAGCATTAAGATGAGCTTTCACTCAAGCCCTTCTGCGGGCAAAATCGAGGTTTGTAAAAAAAGCGATTCTGCTGAATCGCCTGGAATACAATATCGAAATGCCGTACCTGTCAAGTTGCGAGCGCTCCAGGGGGGTACCTGAGAGCTCCAAACTGCTCTAAGTCTTAGTATGATTGCTCAGGTGATCGCCTAGTGCGACCCCAGCGCTGATGAAATGTGGCCCTTTCACGCTGAAATTTACGGCTAGACGGAGCGCATAATTCTGAGAAAACGTAACCGAAAATACTTCGTTTTCTTTATTAGCGTTGTTCGTGTACCAACGTTGTTTTGACCATGTGAAGAGAACGTTTTTTAAACATGATTGATGAATAGTTGTCGTGGGTGTTTTTCTTTCAGAAGATTGTAACTGTTGTTGTCGTGGGTGTATGTTCGAACAGTACGTGCATGGAATTGAGAAGCAAAACTAATTAACTTTCTTCCACCTCAAGTGCAGTGACTTTACCGCTCTCGTGCGTAGTGAAATAATGCGAGTAGAATTTTTTTATTTATTTTTTCGTGTAACCATTTGGAAATTTTCTAATTTTCAGTAAAAAAGAGAGAACTAAGAAAACTGCATACAACAATTTTGAGAGTAAAATACATTTTCGAGGCAACAAACTCGTAAAAACTAGGACGTTTCGATCATTCGCTCATCATCAGTTATGAAAAGAATGAATTACGTCTTCAACAAAAAAAAAGAGGACAAAAATGCAATTACAGGTACGGTAACAGTGAAATAAACTGCCTATTTACTAAGGAGTGTTGAAAAGAAGTAACATGATTATTCAAAACAGGTTTCAATTTAAAAATAAGAAGGAATTCTAAAATTTTCAAATCGGAGGAAACTTTTGCCAGACCTAAAATCTTGAAGCTATTCAAGTCTATCGAAGTGTCTGACGACTTCTACCTTAATGCTCGGCTGTCCTACAACCAAGAGTACGTGGAGTCATGCCCACGTACTTTGATGCACAACGCGCACAACTGTATTTATATATCAAGGATGCCCGCATCTCGGAAGGAAGCCGGCCTTTAAACCTAAAAAATGACCCAATTTCATGTACATTGAGCAATATAATTCTAAATTTACCTTCACTGAAATATTTCCCCGAAAATTCCAAAATTTGTTACTTCATTTGTTCAGACTGAGGGCCAAAATAAATGAAACAAAAAGAAAGCGATCGTACCGAGTCAGCTATTGGTTGAATACCAAAAGTGTTTGTACATTTATATCTGAATTTTTTAAAATTTGTGATTCTATAAAAAGCGTTAAAAAAACATTTTACCACAAGAAATATTTCAGAAAGGTAAATGCATTTGTACCGCCGTTATATCCCTTACAAATTCCGTGAAGTTCCTCATCGTATATTTATTTTCTGCTAAAGAGCTCAATATTGAAACGAGCAATTTAGACAAATTATAGCTAGGAGTGTGAATGGCCAAAAATATCAGTCTGCATTGAAAATTAACAGCTAAATCAGTTCTATGTATCTTTGGCAAACCGTATAATCTGAAAAAGGCCAGACCTTGAAACAAAAATTTGGAACAGAGTTCGCTAGAAAAATATTTTCCTTCCTTCAATTTGCCCTAAAAATTGTTCATTTTATCCTTCATTTTTAACTGCAATTTTACAATGAGCTCGGCAAGTCCCTAGGGGACACTGCTAGCAATAATGTCAGCAATAATGACAGAGCAAGTTATTTTTCTTAGGAATTTCTTTAAACAAAAGGGCTCATCCTTTTTTTTGTATGTGCAATGGAGGTACAGCAGGGCTTGCTGCTGCTGAACGGTCCAGTACAACGCGTTCTTGGAAAATTCTACCTTTGAATTTAAATAATGATACCACAGTATAGTGTACCTGCGATACCGCACAACAGTTGAATTCCAATATATTTCTTTAGCAGTAGCTATGAGAATATTGTATCATGGATACATAATATTATTAGCATTCAAAATCAGTGGATATATTTCTTGAGCACACTCTGTACACTGACCAACATGAAACAAATTTTCAAGGAATTGTTGTTATTGCTCAGAAGTTGTGCAACGGGCCTAATACAAGGAATTTCGTCGGGTCTAACTTTGGGCCGTGTTGAAACGATGTCGTTGCACGACCCGTCAAAAGTGACGGGATTTACTATATTCATTCTTAACATGAATGGTATTTTCCTAGTGAGGCGAATCATGGGTCAAAATGTGCCGTATCATTTCCTTTGAAATTAGCTATTCATAACCAAACTAAGTTGACCAAAATACTGCCATACTGTATTCTGTCAAACGAAACACTTAATTTCCCTCAGGTTACTTTTATTTACAGAACGACATTCAGCATCCTATCTAAGCAGAGCCACCTATCAGCACAGCTCATAATAATATTCTCCCAGGAAATACTGATGAGGACAGGGAGACAAATCAAACAGACACGCAACCAACCAAATGTGCATTGAAATTAAGTATATAATGTAGGGTGACATTCATAAAAAGTATTGTGCAAATAGAGTCAGAAAAAGTACATACATTCTAAAACTAATGGACGTGAGAAGACGGAATATATACCCTTGAAGAAGTATGTTGCCAATTTTTATGCGGTAACTTAAACATTTCAAATGCTTGGTATGCTGTCGGCAAGATTATAGTGTACCACTCTATTTATTCCATATTTCTTGTGAAATTGTATAGTTAAATGTCAGGTGCAATCACCGTAGAGTTCCGAGGATACCTGTGTTCTCTGAGGCGTCTTATTGGTCAGAATACAAGTATTAACATCCTGCGATATATTGAAAACATTAATTTTTTATTTATTTCTCAATTGTGCCCAGTAACGAAAATTTCGGATGTAACACATGCTAATCGGTATATAGGATGCGTCGAGATAGATATAGCGTTGAGGAAAAAAGATTTTTGGTTTCTGCTTTGAAAACGCCTGTTGCCCAAATAAACGTGTGAAATTTGAGCAATAAATGATGAACATAGTTGATATTTAAAAAAAAAACACATAACATGCACCTTAATCTTGGGTGCCCCTGATTGCAGCAAGTTGATCTATATATCAACATATTAATGTGACTCTGATCATCGTGTTATTTCGTTTGTAACCATGAACACTTCAAAAATAACATAGGGCAGAAATTCAGAACTTACATATGCGCAATTAAATAAGGATTGTTTCATCGTTTCATGGGTGCGGCGCTTTAGGACTAAAGTGATTGAATTATTTTTTAGTCTTTTTATACATGTTAGGAAATAAAACTGAATCATTAGAGGCTTAAACGGGATTTTAAAATCATAACATAAAGGGTCACGGGTGTTCTGGTAGTAAAATAAAATCCAATGTGTGATGTTCCGAAGGCAATTGTGTTAGTTTTTTTTATCATAAGCTATAGGGATTTGGAACCCGAGGGGGAATAATGTAAGATTACCTTAACTCTAGCTAGCCCTTCAGGACTTCCATTTTTTGTGCCTACTTTCTATCCTTACAAATTCTATTTACAAATGCAACGTTAAAGATAACGTTACCAATTCCAATTTACAAAATCATACGTTAAAACGAATGCAACGTTTATATTTGAGTTTATAACAAAACATTTTTATTCAATATTGATCCTAATCAACAATTATTTAAATCATATCATTTCATAACTTTCAAGATCTGTTCATCAAAATTAGTTATTTCAATTAATGTGTTCATTAAACTCTGTTATTTTTAAAGGGCGTACATACTAGTTAGTAAATAATGATCCGGTTAAAGTTTCAACGATTTGCATTCCATACAGGGTGGTCCAGCACTAACGGACCTCATTAATCAGGATACCATACCACTTCGTATCCTATTTACGCATCAACGCAAGGTTCGGTTACTTGTTGGTCGATCTGTTCAGTATTACACTTTGACTGGCCTTTTAATAGGCTTTTGTTTATGACCGTTACAAAAGCTAATCTCATTGAAAACTGGCGTCTTTGTAACGTCAAAGGCAGATCTTAAGCACAAAACATTCAATTTCTTCCAGGAAACCAAAATTAGCAGCAACAGATGTTGGAACATCTCTTGTGTTCCAACATCTGTTGCTGCTAATTTTGGGGTATTTTGTTTAGTTATTTTAAGTTTGCTAGGTTGCCCTATCGCAGAGTAGCAGCTCCTCGTTGATAATTACAGCATCTTTTGCATCGTTTTTGGTCGTAAATTTGAGCTGCCTCTATCCACGGCATGTCTCCACTCAATGTAGGATCTTAATTAAAAGTCGAAAATAATTCCCTTGAAAATAATGCGCACGGGAACCTGCTCATGAAGTGGACGGTATTATAGATACCCAAGTGCAGGTTCCAAGCACTTTATGTGTATAAATATTTTCTTCTGGATTGGTAGTAGAAATAATTATGAAATGACACAGATAAGAAAAGATGGTATCACTCATTAATTTCTGAATCCTTCGAGAAATAAAAATGGCGTGACAAATGCTGTTAAATTCTTAAGATCCCCATTATTTACGGTAACTCAGGCATGAAGTTATCTTATTTTCAATATCACTGATACGAACTGCCGCATCTGAGTCTCGCTATAAGTTCAAGAATACGGAATGTATTCCTGGGGATGTTGGCAGCGATCTGAATTTAGAACACGCAAATTTCACCTAAAATTGATAGAGCTGTCACCCTGAAAGAATCAAATTTACGCAGCACCATGCGATATCTTCTGTTCTAATCGAAGGTTTTGCTATTTTCTTATTTTGCTGTAGGGCTATTTTATGACATCGCTTCTAATTTAACTAAAATACGGGTATGCAAATAAAAGGGATTTATTATTGGGAATAATAAATCAGGCACGGTGCACTCAGCTGGTAATGGCACATTGGGATTGCTGGCACGGTGCACTCAGCTGGTAATGGCACATTGGGATTGCTGGCACGGTGCATTCAGCTGGTAATACACGATTGTCTTCAACGGAGTCTAGAAATTCCTTTCACAAATAAATAAAATGGGATCACAATGCAAAGCTAAATATTCAATAAACGATTTTGCATATTTATGAATAATTTTTTGAAGGGTACCTAATTTTTATTTACTGGCACTTTTTGGAATTGATTTACGCAGTCAAGTTTTCACCGTCTGAAGGTTTCTTGGTGCTGTTTTATCCTAGCAATCCTTCCAATTTCCTTACTTCTCACGATAGTACGCACCATGAGAACAATCTTTAACCTACAGAACGGGAGACATGAAATTTCAAACCGTGTCAATCTCTATTGAATTTCGCATTAATTTAGACTTCCCTTTCAATCCTTTCGAACGTCCACATTTCATGCATAGTTGAATTCGTCCAAGCGATCTTAAATCTACACGATAGAAAACTTACTAACCTCTGGGCTTTATTTCTTTATAAGTTTATCTATTAAGTTATCACATTAATTTAGGCTTCCAACCTACCTCAACTTCCATATTTTACATTCAAAAGCACAGTTGGCACAGTCCTCTAAACTACACAACAAAAAACATTCAGACTTGTGAGTTATAAGTTCCCCAGACAAAAAATTAGTCACCTACTGCCACTATAGTGTAACGAGCGAGGATAACGGCTACAGTTCGCTGCATTGAGTCTACAAGTGTCCTAATGAACACATTGTCGATTTTAAATCACTCTTGTATCAACTAATCTAGAATTGCAGCAACAGTAACGTGGACTTGATCATCTCGACGTCTAACTTTTCGTTCTAGGGGTCCCACAGATTGTCCTATCAAGCTTATGTTTGGGGACTTCGCTGCCGAGGCAAAACGCCCTACAGATTCACAAAGGCTGTCATGCCAATTAATGACCGCTATAGACCGATGCACTCGACAGTTGTCCGCCTGACAGACAGATAAAGCAACATGCCTTTCTTCATTCCGATATTAAGCAAATGGTATAACTTGGTTATTTAGCAGCTCAATGTAGCCACGCTAGTTCTGTTTGATGGACGCCTCAACTAAAGGACCTACTTGTGTATATTTAAAATGGCCCCAGAACGTGATAGACCCTCATCTTCCGTTATGACAGGCCCTGAAAAAACAATAGGCGCCTAATTTTTTGTCCAGGGAGCTTATTTAACTTCAAGCTTTTACCTTAATTTATCCTCTCAGCCCTCTTCAAATTAAACACCGCACGATCAAAAGCGCAATTAGAATAATTTGTTGGCCTTATGTGAAAAAAAATCTTCAAACGTGAAGGTTATACTTATCTTCATAAAGTTCCATCGTTAATTCAGTAGTACACACACTCACCAAGTTCTCCCCACCAGCTATGGGGGCGACAATGAGGGTTTCGTTGCCCAGTTGGATGATGCCGGCCAGTCCGTTGCAAGTCCTGAAGGCCGCTATAGCTCCAGAGTAGTCCTTGACCGTGCCGTGATAGTAGCAATGCTCGATCTGAAACAGCGAAAGTAAGATTTAATTAATTAAATAATTAACACATAATTAAAGTCTGAACGTATAGAGAGTTCTTTAAAGTCACTCGGAGTAATGGAATTAGAAGTAAAGAACACAGTTACCTGCGTTGTTCACTTCTAACTTAGAGTGTGAAAGAGGTTAAGAAGTTCATTTTGGGGATGCGTTTCAATTAGCATTGATTAGCATTAGTATTAGCAATATTCCCTAGCCTGGTGACCGTTACAAGAGAGTTTAAGTGTATGGTCCTGCAGCTGAGAAAGTCTGAGTAAAATAACGATACTCAGCGAAAATCGAGTCGAAGCGGATGTGTTCCTGTAGTGTTAAGCAGGTAAATGACGGGAAATTGATCACATTTATGTTGATCTCGTACTTTCATTTAGCATTTTTTTACCGATATACTTGCAGTTTTTCATAGCATGCGAGTACAGTTACAGGCGAACGCAGTGGGTATCTGTGTAGATTTTTCCACTGCTCGAACATCTTATGGATTGACTGTCGTTTACTCATTCGTTTGTCTGCTTGGGCTCTGCTTCCTAAATTCGAAAAAATTCTTGAAATGTTTTTGTTCATAGCGATATTTTTATTGCGTTGTAACAGTGCATTACCTTCTGACGAGGGGCTTTAAATCTCTTCAATGTGGGATTATTCCTCTGTTTGTGGAGATTGTCTACTTGATTATGAGCTGGGGTTTGAAGTATCAATGTCCAACCTGTGTAAGATTTTTTCTCTTGATCACATTTCTCGTTAGCTGAATCCGTAATCAAATGAGCCTCTCAAAAATATCGGTAAAGGCTTAGTGCCTCACCGGCCGAGCGATCAAGGGGACATGCATATCGGCGCCCCGTGTAATGTGTCTATTGAAGATATGAAGCTCGTATATGTACAGTGCGGGCTCGAGACTACTCGTGTGCATCTCCAGTTTTCCAGAATAATGGACGGACGCTCAGAATTTATCTTGAGGTTTAAATATTTTGAAACATCGACTGTTTTTTATTTTCTTATTACTCTAAGCTTTCGCACTCCTACACAAAAAGTGTGTCAATGTTTTTTTTTATCTAAGGTGCAATTCAGATATCGGCATCAAAGCTTTGGGTTGTTTCAATGTAAATTTTTGACTGCACAACCTATTTACGGATTTGGATGCTAATAGTAAAAAATTAATGTTGCTGAAAAATCGCATTGTGAAAACTCACACTTCAGAAAGTAAACTAAAAAGCCGTCGACATTTAAAAAAATTAGTTTCAGAGCAACAGAGATGAAGTGATCGTCGCTCCTAAACTGTATGCAAGTTATGCACTCGGGAGTTTTTCTACCGCACAATTACTTTTGGCCACGACACAAAAAATGAGACGGGAAATATAATTCACCCTGTAACTTATTATTTCTGTTATAATTTAATTTCCCTGTGATTTAATTACGTGTCATTTAATGGGTCTTCCAGCCCAAAACTTTTGATGAGTAATTCGATTAAAAAATGATACCCTGTATGAATGAAACGAATTGTGGAACGCATGAATAAGAACTGGGTACATCATGAAAATTGACCCATCGACTTCCATTAGTTTCAAACGAGTTATGGAGAAAAATCTGTGACGCTTCTTCTCAGCACCCTCCTGAATGGGAGGGGGAGATAAAAGCCTATTACAGGCTCCAAAATCCAGCTGGAATTATGATGAGGGTTGCAGCTGAGTCAGATGGTTCAAAATGCGTGCAGACTGCGTTCAAAATATCATTGGAAGTGGAGTAATATGGTCCTATTATTCCACAGTCATATTCAAAAACTACCTCACTCAGCAGTGCTATTCTGGCTCCAGAGAAGCTTTATATTGCTCACTTGGAAGAGTTTTTAGAGTAGAAAATGCGAGAGAAAATGATCGCTTCATTTAATACATTCTCATCGCATCAAGCCTACGCCTCAGACTTGTGTGTGTACTCTTCACTCGCACACGCTAGCGCTGCATCATACTCCGCAAAGGGGCTACACAGTAAACCGGGACCAATAAACTATTATATACTTATGTACATGCGGGGGAATTTAATGTGACACAAATGTTTGTGAGTGAAGTTTATTAACCTATGGGCTTACAATGAATTTGCTCTACATGCGAGTCTTCAGCATCAATGACTTACTGGATACACTTCTACAGGAGCGACAGAGGCTCCCTGCGTGCACACGATAAAAAAATCGAAATCTTCGCTTGATGGCGGAGTGTTGTGAGGACAATCATTAGACACTCTCTTAACTTCGCCTCACAACATAATCACAAAATATTTTTGTATAAACAGAAGCGATTTTTTGTCAAGGAGGTTCTTGAGCGTTTGGCGATGATTTTTGAACGAACGTAACTTGCTTTGGATCGTAGCTCTTCTGAAACTGCAGTGGCATCACTGTCTCCAGAAGTTTGTGTACTCGGCCGTGTTGGTTCTGAATCCTGCTTCGATAAAACACTATTTTTCCATTGCTTGCAACACCTGCAAACACGCTGACGGAGAGCGGATTTTTACTCTTTATAAAGGATTAACTTTTCATTCCTCCAAAGCAATCATCCCAGAGTCCCCGCGATTTGTTACCTCATCAACTATGAATTTCTACTTAACCATAAAAAACGAACAACTCCTCTACATGTTTTCAAATAGTTCAATACAAAGTAACTTCTTTCCTTCATGATGGTCTTCAAAAGTGTAGTTAGATTATTTCAACTTTTTCTTCAATAGACCCTCACTTCTAAGCTAAGGCTGAGACATATTATAGGCACACGAAATAAGTACAACATAGTAAATAGGAGAATGAACACTTAAAACAGTCTGAATTTACCGTTTGCACTCTGCATGTGGAGGACGTGATCCAATTGTACTGTAAGTCTTGCTTAATACCGTCCGTAAGTGCTGGTACACGTGATGGATGGGTGCAGTCGACACGCATGACAGACCATTGGATATGCACGAGCGCTCGAGGGGTAGGAAATGACTCGAGTCGTGAAGGTTATTATGAGATCAGCTGCATATTTTAGATTTCAAGCAAAAGTGTATTTCATTTCGACAAGTTGGAATGCAGTTACGTATCTGATTCGTTGACTTTGACGTTGGGGTTTTAACACGATTGGACTTATACATGCGTATGTATACATTCGTGTAGACAGGAAAAATATATTCTTTTATTGAAGACCAATGATACATGTTAGTTTAATTTCTTCTATAACTAGCAGAAAAATTGTCAACAAACATGTGCCCTTGGTCTTCGATAGACAATGTATAAAAGAAAAACATATATGTATATATGTACAGTGCACGCGGTGCTCTTGAATAATAATTTGAGCCCTGAGAGACATTAGTTTTATAGCGGCATTTCCCCCTGATTTTGCAATCCATCAAAGCAAACTGCAGACAAATTATGTGCTAGAAGAATTCTTTATTTTAAAGTATCTAATTCCTGTTTTTAAGCTGCTTATCTTTTGGCAATTACGCGTAGCTTTTTTCATACTAAAAATATAATTCTTTGCAAACATTTTTGAAATGATTTCGCCAGAAAGTTAGGGAAACTACGTTTATGATCTCAATAGACTAAAGTTGGTGTTCAATGGCTTTCACTAATTTTAAAGATATTTTGATAATCTGTTCAACGCGTCATCAACCTTTGCTTCAAAACTTCAATTGTTCAACCCTTTCTGAAACAAAATTAAGACTCACGCCAAGTATAAAAACTAACGCATGAATACATGCAATGCGTGTCAAAAACTTCCAAAAATACTCCTGCTTCTCAGTGGTCCTAATATTTCAACGGTATTTGATGCAAGTGAGTAAATTTACGATGAATATCAGTACAAGCCAAATCACCCCGGAGATACCAATGTAGGACACCTGGCTCCGATTCTAATTACTCGACATTAGGCAGCGGGGAGTTGTGCCAGACGGTAGAGGGAATGTATTCAAGGAATCTGAGGTGCTGTATTTCTGTGAGAGGGAGAGGATCTCAATTGGGCACAAGCCAACAACTGACCTCCTAGGACGGACTTTAGATTGCCACACTCTTCGCCACAGCCGTACAATGTTCACCACAGCCGCACAATGCTCGCCACAGCAACACAATGTTAGCCACAGCAACACAATGTTAGCCACAGCCACACAATGTTAGCCACAGCCACACAATGTTCGCCACAGCCACACAATGTTAGCCACAGCCACACAATGTTCGCCACAGCAACACAATGTTAGCCACAGCCACACAATGTTAGCCACAGCCACACAATGCTCGCCACAGCAACACAATGTTAGCCACAGCCACACAATGTTCGCCACAGCTGCACAATGTTCGCCACAGCCCCACAATGTTCGCCACAGCCGCACAATGTTCGTCACAGCCGCACAATGTTCGCCACAGCCGCACAATGTTCGCCACAGCCGCACAATGTTCGCCGTAACCCCACAATGTTAGCCAGCAAAATTGCTTTAGAATTAACTTACGGGTGCTGTTTGAATTGAACAAATACTTTTTCCGATGAATGTAAGACTAGGACGATGTTATTGGCGCTCCTCATTTGTTGGAGTATCTTTTTTATCTCCTATGAGGGATAATGAGCATCGAAATTATAAGATCATGAGCTAAGTTTTTAAGGACGGATTAAACTAGCGTTACCGACCGCACATTCTGATTTTTCCATCTAAAATCTTCAGTTTAGTAAAATGCAAAGAACGGTAGCAAATAAATCGCTATTAGAAGTTTCAGAATACATGTCATTAACAGCAAAATGCAACGCTCTCAGCAAAAGCCAACATCTTTGAACTTTTTCCATTGCTTCATATCACCGACCGCCGATTTAAAAATTGGTCCTAGAAGTGAAGACAGTCTGCGTGAGGCTACCACACCACTTGGACGGGGGAAAAAATGGGAAACAGTTTGCTCTAAAACAGTGCACACAGCGAGGTCCATCGATCTCACGTCTGGGCTTGAGAGTGACCAGAGTTCTTTATAAAAACGTCGCCTTTAATTACAGCCCGTGACGTGATTTTGTTCCTGGCAATTAGGTGTTATTTTTTAACTCCCTCTGTCGCATAACAGTAGCGAACGCCCATTATTTCTATGAAACATTGCTTCCGTACTCTTCTTCATGGTATCGTACACATCACTTGTTTGTATTGTATATATCACATTCTTGATGGTATTATACATATCACTGGTTTGTATTGTATATATCACATTCTTGATGGTATTATACATATCGCTGGTTTGTATTGCATATAACATATTCTTGTTTGTATTGCATATAACACATTCTTGATGGTATTATATATATCACTGGTATGTATAGTGTATATCACATTCTTGATGGTATTGCATTATACAGGGTGACACAAAAAAAGAGGGAGGATGTATCACAACCCGGTTCTAAATACAAAATGTACGTATGTATGATACCAAATAAATTTTGAAGATTTGGTATACCAAATATCTTCAAAATTTATTTGGTATCATACATACGTACATTTTGTAATTAGAACCGGGTTGTGATACATCCTCCCTCTGTTTTTGTGTCACCCTGTACATATCTCTGGTTTGTATTGTATATATCACATTCTTGATGGTATTATACACATCACTGGTTTAAAGAAACGTAAATTTGAAAATTCATTGGCTTGATCGCAGAAAGTAAATATATTGCATTAATATTTTGCTTTTTTACAAAGACTTGGAAGATATTGGTTTTAACTCAGAAACGGGACAAAAGTAAAATTTTATGTACCCGTGCAGAGCCACATTCGACTAAAGAGTTCACGATTCGTTGTCTTATGTGAACACTCACTGACCTCCTAATTTGTTTATTTGCCTTGGCTGGAATATTTCCCAAAACATGGACAGATTAACTTCCTTGTTCACCACAACTCCCTAGTCAGCGGAGACAAGCGGATGCTTTGAGCTATTTTCGTATCTAGACTACCCTCTAATTACATATAACCCCAGCAGGCGTCCTGGGCATTGACTGAACTTGGTGTGTGCCCTCTACAGTAGCTCTTCAAATAATTAATTGTGATAATTCAAAACCAAATCCGTCCTGAGGAATAGCTCGTCCATCTTTACGAAAATCTTGCAAGAAACACAGAGCGTATCATCCAATATTTTCATTCTATTTAGAGTGTTTGTCTTTCTCGACGACTGTGATTAGAGCTGTTTACGTTGCGTTCCATAGGATTTTAAGTTTAAGTCATTATAGACAATCTTTCCAACTGAGGCTGCCAGTTATTTACGGCGTGATGCCGGTTTTTACAGCTCTTGCGAAAATTTCTCGGAAATAACGTTTTAGCAGATTGCAAACCTTGTTTGGTGCGAAAAAACCGCGAGGTATTGGAACCGTCTTTGTAAAAGAGCTCTTTGGCTTCATGATGGTGCTCCTTAACATTAAAAACTGTTCTTCTCTACCCACTCACTTGTTAAACTCTTTCTAGACGAATGTATGTAGACAATAGTGCTATTTTGCATTAACTTTGCAGCTATTTTTAGAGCAATTTCAATTGTAGTTTCAAGATACACCCTGATCAGTTGTAAAAAGGTTACAAACTGCGATGTAGTGCTGTATTTTACTTTGAGTTAGCAGCAGCGACACTGCCCTGAAAGAAACAAAAGCCTATCAAATCAAAACGTGCCGTCATTCAGATGGTAATTATTGCCGGAAAAAATTAAACGTGTACACCACTTATTCCTAACACTTGCCGATTTCACGGCCGCAAACTGTCCCAGGGATTGACCCATTTTTAAGGCCATGTTCACACAAGCAATTTTGGCTGGCATACAACCATAAAACATCATCGAAACGGGAAGCATTGTCCAAACACATGCTTATTTTTTGCTGGAGATTGTCAATGCATAAATTAACTAGAATATGATGAATAACCAGGACTCTAATTACCCGGGTCTTTAATCCCACATTTTGCGTGGAGTCGGAGGCCCCTAGTGCGGTGGTTGTCGCAGGGCCAAATGGCCGCCGGCGCGAGTCCTGCAGAATTTCTCTTCTATAATTTAGATGAAACACAAGTGGAGATGGTACGCACAGGCGGTACCCTTGTGAGTGTAAGGGGCAATAGTGGCAGTAGTTGAAGCACTAACGACGCAATGCCAGCAACATGGGCGACGCTTGTGATAGTGGCAGCCTTAACGGCGCTTGCAATAGTGGCAGGACCGGTCGCACGGGCTACAGTGGCAATACTGGCATTATTGGTAATGCTGGTAATGCTGGTAATGCTGGTAATAGTTAGAATGTTCTCTACTGCCATGATGAACGAGCGTTGTAATTGGATGCCTATCAAATCCGTTCCCCCTCAAGCGCTACTGATCCTGTGCGACAGAAGGGGAGAGATATATCGACTTGCGTGGATGTTTGTATGTAAACATGCATGTCTTCATTTATATGTGCATATACATATATCCCGCTGGCTGGGTCTGGTTGAAGGCCTGTCTAAAAGATATGAACGATGCACTTGACTTAACGAGGTAGCAAAACTATGAATAATGATTGCACACAGAAAATGATTTTGATTCTTTCAAAACAACTTAGAGATCACGCTAAAAGTTCTTATTAGTTCAAACAAAACCGATTAAAGAATTATTTCATTTCTGCTTAAATCGTTCATTTTTCTTAATTTCTCGAACGAATTCATCGATGCTCATTATTTCCATAGCCCTGGCAAAAATGTCTTGCCCAATGACTAAGAGACGTAACCATTTTTTTTTTGAAGAAACATTACAAATTAGTAATAAACGCGTATGTAAATGTGCGTGTGACACATACGTGTGGTCTAGCTCTAATTTATTCCAATTAAGGCTGGAAATTGTGTCAATCTTATATTTCTTCGCCGAAGTACCTTTGATATGTTTGGCCACCAATACAATTTAATTGAGTAGTATGAAGATTATAACATAAGCCGGATACACAGTGTACCTATAAAGACACCAACAATAATAAGAATGACTATAATAATAACAAGAATAATCGTAATTCAAGTATATATGAATATTCTGAAAGTTGAAAGCAACAGAACCCATTTTCATCACCACATGCTTTACCAATTGATGCCTATGAATTCTAGACCAAAGTCATTTTTATGATGACGTTATACAGTAATCTAAAATCACATGTCCTACCTACTTCATCTTTGACCTGACTACTGAAGAATCTAAGAAGAAGAAGACCCATAAGCAAAGAACTCTTGAATATTAACTCATACATAACCATGCAGAACAACTACGTCTCTCTTGCAGCGGTGTCGATCTCGGAGAGCGCCCAATTCCATTACCGGTGAGGATAATTAAATGCACCAAAGGAATAATTCTTACGGCTCGAGATCATTAATATTTAGCCGTTCATTACTCGCAGGTGTCCCTGGAATTACATGGCTAAGGCAGGGAAGAATTCGCTAGAGAAATACGACACCGCATGTGGATTACGCAAATTGGAAAGAGGGACTTCACAGGCAGAGGTTGTTCTTCCCGCTGGGCAGACAGCAGAGTGGTACAGTTATCGCTGGTGTGTTAAGTATATGTTGCTTATAAAGCTACATGTCGAGGGGATTAATTCTGATCCACTTTGTCCGAGCGTAGAGGGTTTCCAAGGAATTTCCATTTCAATAATGCGTTACTGAAACTTTCGGACCGCATTTCGATGTGCAAAGGAAGTGTAATACAGAGTACGGGCTAACTGACTGGCTTTCTTGACTGATATATCTCGTCATTTTTTCGTCATAATGAAACAATTGATGCCAGCAGCTCTAAATATGAATTATCCAAAAATATCAGTATCATTTTTAACACGTCAGTCGTTAGAAAAACTCTCCGTTTCGAGCTTACTGCAAAATTTTTTCGTCGAAAAATACGGACAGTCTTTTCCGGATTTTCTGCTCTTGGTAGACGGAGCGCGTGAGGTTGTGGAGAGGTGCAAGCTTAGGAGAACCAAAAAGAAGTGTCAAGTGCTGAATTGACTGAATGAAGGTTGCTATAGGTTCTCGTTCTTGTACAGCTCTTACGTTGTGTTTGTTGTGGGTACAAACACACATCGTCCACCTGGTACACCCACACACTCGCTGAACTTGTGTGTTCGGTGTACTGTGGACATAAGCCCGCCAGCCACACACTTCCTGACGCAATGTGTGTTGTGGACACAAACACACAACCCTCCTGACACACTTTTCCTGACGCAGTGTGTTGTGGACACAAACACACACGACCCTCCTGACACACTCTTCCTGATGCAGCGTGTTGGTTGTGTTGCGGACACATACGACCCACCTTACACACTCTTCCTGACACACTCTTCCTGACGCAGTGTGTTGGGTGTGTTGCCGACACTCACGACCCACCTGTCCCCCGCCTGTTAAAGAAGACCGACCACCCTGTGTGCCTCACATTCCCGCTTCGCCAGGACGTCCGCCAGCGCCGCCGCAGTTGTCCGCCACATTGTGGGTTAACTTTGTCTTATTTTTCAGGCGCTGTGCTCTAGCGCTCGGCCAGGTGAGCTTCGCAAGCTCGTCCGTTAGCGGTACTTTGTATCGCGCTTGGCGTCTTTGCAGCATCTACTGAAGGTTGTGGGCAGCATCACGGATGTTTTTCATGACTTCGAGCGTGGTATGTACCAGAGAAACAGGGCTTCGTGCTGCAGACCATGCATGGTGCGTAAAATACGTGAAGTTTAGGGTCACGCATGATGAATGATCGCAAAGTTGTTCCAAGAAAGTGTTGTGTTCCTCTAGAACGTTGTTTCTTTCCCATGAACGTTGTTTCCTGCTCAGAAATTGTGTGTCCTGCTCGAGAAAGTTGCCTCCTACCTAAGAACGTTGTGCCATTGTCTAGAACGTAATGTTCTGCTCTAGGATTTGTGCCTAAATCTAGAACATATTCTCGTATTCTAGAATGGGATTTCTTGCTCTAGAACGTTGGTTCTTATTTTAGAACATAGTGTCATGATGTAGAACGTTGTACCCCGCTTTATAACGTTGTGTCACTCCTCAGAATGTTATATCCTACTGTAAAACGAGTTTTGTTCTAGAACGACGTGTAGCGTAAATGAAATTCGTCTACTAGTAAAGAATATTATGAGAGCAAAAAACTTAGCACTGCCATAGAATACCACACCCTTTTCTAAAGCGCGATGAGTTATTAAAGATGCATCATTCGTTTTTCAAAGCTTACTGTAGTGCGAAAGAATGCCATGATAACCAGGAACGTCGTGTGTCGTGTACACGCGCTGAGGCCGCACTCATGCCTGGAAGAGGTCAGCCATTTTCCAGAGCCAAGCGCAGCATTCGGTGTGCTGTCGTAGAGCGCGATCAGAAACTGTATAACCTAGGAACAACAATTAAACTTTCGTTGTCATTTTACTTGAATGAAACGATTAGTGTGGTAAAACAGTTATGTTTGGAATAGTGGGCTAAATTGCAGACAGGGATTCTGCGATCTAGGTATGAAAGAAATTGCATTTTACCTCAAGTTCAAACGTTGGTCCAGTTACCATTGCAAGACAATTTTAAGCTCAGTGAGAAGCGCTACATTCAAAATTAATCGGAAACCGTAGCTGATTAGTTGCAGGTAAAAACTCTGATTAATCTAGTTCAAAGGATCGTATTCAAATTGGAGACGTGAAAGATCCTCTCTCATTCCCGGCGCACCCACACACACAACGCACACACACGAACACAAGAAGGCACACATACCACGTACAAACGCACACACACACATGCGCACGAACATACGCACACACACACGTTCATGGAGCACTAGCAAGGCGCATTCAATCACAAAGACGAGGAGAGCGGCTGCACAATCGGTCACAAAGACGAGGAGAGCGGCTGCACAATCGGTCACGAAGACGAGGAGAGCGGCTGCACAATCGAGCGATCATTGCTAGCCTCATCCACCAAGGAAGGACGCGCGCGTCTACGCCTCCAGCCCGTGAGCTCGCCTCTCAGTTTATAATCACCCGTCGGCGAACGAACGCTAAAATTTTCGGGCCCGATCAACGAGTATCTTTGATTCAAACGTGCAAGGTCTGAACGGTGGATTACACTGCTAACGCTTGAATTCATATCTCCTCAAATAAGGACGGTCAGTCCAGCTTCTCAGAGAATTTCAGCGAAACGCAAAGAGCAATTGTTCGGATGTATTCGTGCGGGAGTTGGCGAGGGAGATAGAAGCGGTTGAGATTTTAGTTCGATATCGCAATGAGTTTTTAGCTATCCCAAATTCATTCCAAATATCAAGACTATCTATCCCAACTTCATGTGGATGAATTTATTTTAAAGTGGGTGTGATGTCTTATTTATCAATTGCTCTATGAAACCTAATACTTGTTTCTGGCAGGTAAATGTTATTTTATAACTCTTTTAATTTCAAAACAATAGAAATTGCCCATTATTTCTATGAAACTTTACTTTTCTATTATACATACTTGTATCAAATTTCATACTACTATTATGTTGCAGAAAGGCTAATTAGAAAATCAATTGATTTAACTGCAAAAGGAAAGTTCTGTCATTAATTTCCTTATGGATTTTGTTTGGTTACAAAGAAACGGGAGCTAACGAGCTGGCGCCAGGAACAACACAGGAGCGAAGTTTTACTAGATGGCGTTATTTTGTTCTCAGATCTTACATCAGTAGGTAGTAATACGTGACGGACGCAGTTTGATATACACGGAAGCTCACTGTTCGAAAAAGATAAGCTGTTAGAGCCTGATTTGGATGAGCAGGAGTATCGAGAGAAGTGAAGTTTTTGTGTTCTCTAGAATACCAATATTAGTAACCATAACACAATTTAAGAAGCAAGACAAAATCTCACGAGGAAAATTAATTCGGGATGAGTTTAAAGTTAAACTAAGGAGAAGAGACCGACGCGTTTTCAAACCCGCGTTAAAAACTCACTCTGCAACTGCTGCTAAAGTGACTGCAGAGTTACGCACACATCTGAATGGCTCACTGGCGATCAAAATTATTTCCCGCGAACTCAATAACGTCCGATAGCATTGAAGATCCACCACTAGGAAACCTCTGCTTTTTAATGAAGTATTCATGAATAGTCAGACCGGCTGGGAAGCAGAATAATGGAACCAAGTAATATCCCGCTGACGAATTCAGCTTTTCTATCTTCCCTCTGCAGGACGTAGTGGTGGGTGGAGGCAGCTCTTGGGGTTCCAAGAATTCGTCTTTTTTCGGACTCGGTGACTAATAACAGCGCAATTTATTATGCAATAGGGTTTAATAAAGAAAGAACAGTTAAACTTGATAATTAAGTTATCTGAATTATATAAATAGGCTTATGGAAAGTATATTTGTGAAATAACTGGTTTCATGGAAGTAATCTGAACTGTTTCCATTATTTCCAACCCTTGTAGCTGTCGGTAATGGAAACTTGGTACCCTGTGCTATTGATGTCTTTTCACTAAGATCGGAAAAACGTCGCATTATTCAGTTACTATATGATTGAAACACATATGATTGGAATTTGTGAAAGATCTAGAAAATTAATTGAAGAAACAATTCTATAATGAGCGTACATTCTGAGAAATGATAATTTCAATGAACTGACGGTTTATTGATCACACATTAGGGAATGCTACATTTTGGGATCCTTCTGCAGAAACGATAAAAGTTTGCATCAGTTAACCACTTTGACTTTGACTTGATACAATCTTCCTTCAGTAACCAGGTCTCAATTCAGATTTTTAACGTTCGCATGGCTGGGGTGAAAGCAAACGATAGAGCAAGATATGCGAAGCTATTGCTTGCATGCGATTCCCTCGAACTGCGTCTCAAGAATAACCAAGTATTAACTTTTCGTCGGGGCATCTATAATAATGCTTAATTTTGGCCGCCTCAGGATAGATATTGTAGCCGGGCAGTTTATTATTGACTGAGCAGCGCAAAAGTTAAAGGAATCTACATGAAGATACTTATGGTTCTACAGTTTTTTACCAATCATATTTTTTAATTCTTATTATTTTTACGCATGCATATTGTTTTCAACACTCGAGGTTAAGTTGAATATTTTAACCTTGGCATGCGGAAGGCCAAATTTCAGTCCTCATTACTGAAGGCTCTGACGTCACAAATGCAGTTGCACGGAGCACACACGTGTGCCGTTTCTTGGGTTTTTATGTAGAACAATTCTTCAGCACTATGGTCACTGAAGAGCACTGACGTACAGAAAAAAGGAATCCACAAGGCTCGCATTATTTCTTAACTAAGGGAGACCCGACTCCGCTGTTGAAAGTTTCTCGGGGTTCATTGTTGTTATAGTAAGCAGCAACATTTTGTCAAGTCTTAACGTGCAGCACTTAAGACATGTGAAAAAGAATTGTGCGCTGTCGGGGCTGGGACTGCCTAAATGGATAGTAGGCCTGCAGCTGGTAACAAGCGCTCTATCCGACTGGGGCCGCAAAGGAAAACATCTTTCCATGAAGAGAGTCTGAGTTTTGGAAGAAGTCGCGCCAAAATGAGAGCTATTTATATCCAACGCGTGAGTGCTTTGCGCTTAAAAGGAAAAGAGAAAGAAGAGTTTTTATTTCGTATCGTAAGAATACACATCCTTAAGTTGGGTTAATGAAATTTTGCTAATGATTTTTACGAATATTTGAGTTGATATGACCATATTCAACCAAAAAAGTGTTAAGAAAAAAAAAGACTAAAATGAGCCTTTGACTGCGTACATAATATTTAAATGACCGCAAGAGTTAAATGATGTACCTTTTTTTTTGAAACATTGATAGCTTTCGAAAAAATGAGCCCCTTACACGATTTTGAAAACACTTTAGGCCAATCCATTGAAAAAATGCAGACGTGGGAGATTTTTAAGACCGAGTGCTTCGAGTTTCGATGACGACAAGAATCTTAGGTGGAGTTGCACGTGTCTTACGGCCCCGATCAATTTTCATTTAAACTTTTCAAACTTTTCATTATAGCTCAAAGTTGGAGAGACTGCAGCTTGGCTCGGACAGCTGGAGCTGCGACCATTTAGAGGATGCATTGAAATGTCTCGTCTGACGTTTCTTTCGAAGCGATGAAGGA
Source organism: Orchestia grillus (assembly GCA_014899125.1). Taxonomy (NCBI): domain Eukaryota; kingdom Metazoa; phylum Arthropoda; class Malacostraca; order Amphipoda; family Talitridae; genus Orchestia; species Orchestia grillus. The sequence continues at coordinate 29,108 of VOMN01019487.1, forward strand.
TGAATAAAGAAGCGATACTACCGAAACAAGGATTTGCATCATTTGCCTCAAGTTAACGAATTCTTGGTGGTCACTTAATTTGTTGGTAAAGTTGTAGGTGTACCGTTACATTCAAATACTACATACCTAGCCCTTTCCTGAGCAATGAATCGACCTGAAAATGATATAGTCTTTCTGCTTTCACTCCAAGGATAACTTTTGGCTAAAACTAAAAGAAATTGCTAATTAAAGAGATAAACGCCTTTGAAATGGTCGTTGACACGCTGGTGGCGCTCGAGTGCCAGTCTGCGTAGTTCAAGATGAACAGGAAATTAGGGCTAACAAATTTCGGACGCTTCTATACTAATACTTTAGAGCAACGTACGAGGGGAGGTCAAAAAGTTCTTGGTCTTTTCGTCGCGTCAAAGACCGTGATTAAAACCATGCCAAACACTTTAGCAAGTGTAACGGAACTCAGAAAATTAACGAATTTGCTTATTCTTCGTTCACTTCTGTCTTGCACTATTTGGCAAAGCGATGCATAGAAGGAAAATTTGTCGTTGGAATTTTAGCAACATAGAATGCTGTCAATTTTTGCACGATAAACTCTGTCGCACATACGGGGCCGTATGTTGGGGCATTTTTATGATTATGTCTTGTGCATGGCAAAACTCCACGGAGTTTACTCGTAAATTTTGAATGAAAGAACAAGACTGGCAGCCAACCCGGCTTGAGAGATGTAGTCTGTTTACTACACTTCCTAATGTGTGTTAGACGCTCAGCCTCGTGCACGAACTAGGTATTATTTTGATTAGACACTCGTTTTATTTCATTAATTTATGATACTTTTAAAACGGGTACTCCGTTGCGTCAATCTTGTTTAAAGCCCTCGTCGTTCATGACACTAACAGCTTACGTGTCACGATTAAAGCAGCCCGAGTTACGTATTTATAATGCGCGAGTTTTTACGAAGCTTCAACTTTCCCAGTAAAATGACAGCCTCGGCGGTCTAGACTTGGTCCCGAAGGACGCAAACAAGTATCGTCTTTTCCAGCCATTGAGGTTTGCATAACGCTTTATACGAACCAAAATTTTGAACGGTGAAATCAGGCATATTTTTCATAATGCAACTATGTACTACAATCAATGTACCGCCACTCACATAACTCTGGTTCATACGACGCGTTGTGGTTTTTGTATATTTCGAAGTGGGAAAGATGCATTTTATCAGCTGTGAAATGCGGCACCATTTAAGAATGTTACCTATAGGACAAATTTTTCATGCGTTTCCCACGATATGCTTTATTTAGGACACAGCATCATTCACGAAAATCCTGCTGTCAGAGAGGGCACGTAGAGTGCGCACGAAGGTGACACGTTTGAGACGCGTACGGTGACACGTTCGAGACTCACATGGTGACACGTTCGAGACTCACATGGTGACACGTTCAAGACGTGCACGGTGACACGTTCGAGACTCACACGGTAACACGTTCGAGACACGCACGGTGACACGTTCGAGACGCTCACGAGACTCGAAGGATTGTCACTTTAAAAACTATCTCAGAGTTTACAATTCCTTCATTTGCGTTCCAAAACAATGATATTTATCTCTCAATACGTGTCACATTCATTCGTTAGTAAGTAGTCATTGATATCTTTTTTGTATTTAGATGTTCAGGAAAGGCAGGTCCCACGAACACGAAGTACGGTCGTGAAAGGAACACAAAAGCGCGTCACAGAGTGAAAGACGGGTCTAGCAGTCCGGATTGTGAGGCCTAGGCAAGTAATAAACATTAAGATCAGGTTTAAGGCCTGTTCTAGGCCCATAATTCAGCCATTGCAGGATACCTCGCGGTTACACAGGCAATATTACAGCGCTCTGTAAGCCCGCAACGGCGGTGGCAGGGCTCCTCATCTGCCATCCAAAAGTGTGCTTCGCGAGACTCCATACGTCCCTTCGTACGTCCTTCCGTACGTCCCTCCGTACGTCCCTCCGTACGTCCCTTCGTACGTCCCTCCGTACGTCCCTCCGTACGTCCCTCTGTACGTCCCTCGAACGTCCCTCCGTACGTCCCTCTGTACGTCCTTCGAACGTCCCTCCGTACGTCGCTCCGTACGTCCCTTGCTACTTTTGCATGCACGTCACGGTAAAAACTGAGATTTAGAAAGGAAAGCTTTCGACCAGGATGTTCCTCATACCCCAGATTTTGAATGTTAAGAGGTTGTATTTTTGTCTGCACTCGTATATTTTTTTGCATTTTGTTTCGAAGCGTTCATTTTTGCATAAAAAATTAATGTCACGTATACTTGACCCATGAATGCATAAAGTTTATCCCCCACTAAGTTTTGGTAAATGTTTAGAAACCAGCTCTCTATAGGTTATTTGCGTCAGAAATAAAATTTTGAGGACTATATTCTCCATTTACTGAAATGAATTAAATTCCGTAAAACGTTCCGCTATTGCAGTCATGAAGAACCAAAAAATCTAAAATAAAATTACATTTTTTTAGGTTACTTTTTCAGTTCACGTATCAGTTTTTCAACTATAGAGGCTTAGTATCAGCAATGAAACATTTAGTTTCGTTACCTACCTTCTATGATATTACAATTGTTATTACTCGCTATTCCTACCATCAGGGATCCGAAAAATGACTAAGTCCATTAATGGGGTGAGCTTTAAAAACGACGACTTTGTTCACCTTGATCGCTCTAGAACAAAACTATTATTCCTCTCTTATGAAATCTAAAAAATAATAACACCCTTCTGCAAAAAACAGCTCATAAAACAGATTTTACTATTATTCAATTAAATTCACTCGTACAGTTTTCAGCTTTAAACAAGTCATACGGCGCGTTATTTTGCGTATCACTATCACAGGCCTTCTTTTAATTACAGTTCATTTTCCGATTTTCGCTCAACGTAACCAGTGAATTTTTACTTTTCTTATTACTTCGGTGAGTAGGTGGAAAAAATTGCACGCATATATATATATATATATACCCAATGACTGTTTAGACAAAGTGTATAATAGATTCATGTATTGTTTGACGTAGGTGTAGAAACCAAATGAACTTACACAGTTTATGGGAGGAGCTTGTTTTATATAATTTTTAGCGTATATTTTATCGTATACATAGTACATATAACGTATTCTGGCAAGGCACAGTTCAACGCACCGCTCAAATTCACTAGCACATTTAATCCAAGTCTCTGCTTCCTGATTTTGCCGGAGAGAGGCTGCCAGAGTCTGGCCTGTGTAGTCTCCTTTACTGCACTAATTGGATGGGAAGTAACTGTCTTTATTTCTTCAGAGAATTCTCCTTTACTGTCATAGTTGAATGGAAAGTAAATGCCTTCATCTTTTCAGAGAACTCTCCTTAATTAACTGCCGAAATTGGATGGGAAGTAACTGTCTTTATTTCTTCAGTGAATTCTCCTTTACTGACAGAATCAATCGGAAAGTAAATGCCTTCATCTTTTCAGAGAATTCCCCTTTACTGCCGAAATTGGATGGGAAGTAGCTGTCTTTATTTCTTCAGTGAATTCTCCTTTACTGCTGGAATTGAATGGGATGTAACTGTCTTTATTTCTTCAGAGAATTCCTTTTTACTGCCAGAATTGAATGGAAAGTAAATGCCTTCATCTTTTCAGAGAACTCTCCTTTAATGCCAGAATTGAACAGAGAGTAAATGCCTTTAATTTTTCAGAATATTCTCCTTTACTGCCAGAATGGAACGGAAAGTAACTGCTTTTATCTTTTCAGATAAGTCTGGTATACTGCAACAAGTGGTAAGAGAGTGAACACTTTATCTTCCCAGTGCCCAGTCCTTCACTATCGTATCCAAATTTATGTAGTACACTAAAAACATTTCATATACCATGACTACATGTGCTTATTATTAATTTACAGATCTGATTCCCCACACCCTGGAGGAATAACCTGTTGTCATGGAGCTACATGGACTCGCTTCTAAGTTCCAATAATCTAGAAGAGAAGAAGAAGAAGAAGAAGAAGAAGTCCTTCACTATCAGAGGACGGAGCAGACCAGCCTTCATCTGGGTCGAATATTAAGTGAGTGTCACTACAGGGTCAAGCATTGGGTGCAGCCCTGGGCGATAGTTCTGAACCTCCTTCGTCAACTTTGTGTCATTCTTGGTCCTTTTATTGGTTTAAAAATATCAGAAAGCCGAGGTCCTCGTAACTTAAAAGGAGGTGAATACTTCGGTGCTGCGAGACTAACTTTGACATTTCTGTCAAAACTTTAAATAAAAATATAGTTTAGAAAAAGCATCCAGGTTATTTAAAATTAAAGTTATTACAACCTGCTTTTCCTTAGTGTTAATTTTTTAATTATTTATTTTATTCTAATTATTTAACGACGTGGAAAAACAATACACTAACCAAGCAAAAGTTTAGGTCGTCTGGGAAAAATCTTGTATCGCAGCTAAGTCCTATTTTCACCATTGTTTGAAAAGATTAATTTCAATTTGAAAGATATTGGTAACTGATATTGGTAACTGGACTGAAGGTTGATAGTTAAGCGAAACCGTTATGAACTGCATGAATTTTAAAATTTTAGAAGCGTCTTTTGATCACAAGAAAATAGTATTTTACGTCTAACCACGATTCTCCATTCAGGAAAAATTTCTTGTCAAGTATCTCCCATATGCATTTAAAAATTAAGGATTTTTTTCACAAATTTTGCTATCTTATTAAACTTCCTTCTAATCTGAAATAGTTTGTTCGAGTAATGAACACAAATTTTATGAAAACTTAAAATTTTGTATTCTTATATTAGTATGTCACTGCTTTGGTTGGGTTGGGTTGGGTTAGATGGAGCTAGGTTGAGTTAGGTAGGGTTGGGTTAGATGGGGTTGGGTTAGATAATTACGAGTACCGTAAATGGTGCAAGTCGCATTCTAAGTCTTAAGTAAAATTGATGAGCGCAGTTTGGATTGGGTTGTGATGAAGTGCTCTGCGCAGCGCGTTTGTACTTCGCTCCTAAGAGTCCGCGATGCGGAATGTTTTTTATTTCCAATACGTGTGCAAAATATTTTTATACCTGCGTAACTAGCTATACAGGAACTAACTTTGCGTAACTAACTATGCGACTGCGTAATTAAACTTTGAAGAATACAGAACAATGTTGAATTTGATCTCGTGGTGATGAGTGTGCTTTTGAGTACTGATGAGAATGTGTGTAATCCATTCGTGACCGCGCACTCAGGAGTACGTAACTACTAATTAGAATAATCGCATGTTGAAAATAAACTTCATGTTTCAGCTAATTGGACTCCTGTAAAATATGAGTCAATTCTTGAAAAATTGTGTGTAGAACGATTCGAAATATAGTTCAATTATTTACTGCATGTGAATGCCAGTCAAGGCTATAGACTCTATACATGCACCCTGAGGTAAAATCCTTTGAATACAAAATAATTTACGTATTCTCTTTGAAGAAAATTATGTACAAGTATTTTTTCCACACGTGCAAGGTTATTTTCAATTGCACTCGTTTCATGATATAGAATTGCGATTCTCAGTTGAAAGGGAAATAAATGAAGGTTGTTCGCACATCATATCTCTGATTTGCACTCTGGTGAAAACGAACGCATTTCTCCCTGTAGAATTTCCTCACAGAGTGAGAATTCCAAGTGTTGCAATTCAAATATTGAAGTCATTTGCAATGATTCAAAATGTGCACGTTCGATCATCAACGGAGCATCGGAATTTACTGAAACGTAGCAAAGCTAAAATTGACCCCGAGTTATTAGTACAGCGAACGGAGTAGAAAATCTAACTCTAGAGGTTAACTCAGTTGAAGTCTCTCTTGGGCCTGTAATTGCTGGAGAAGATTTGGCGCTTGGAAATAAATCCGCATGAGAACAATTTAGATGCAATTTACAAGTAATTGAAAAGCAGCGTTTGCAATCAGCTTACTCGGCAGCCTGTCTGTATTCTGATGGCCGCGTGTACAGTCCGCATTAACCTGCATAAATTCATTAAAATGGCCGCTAGCGCACGCTCAGTTCTCTTATGCAAGAAGATAAGCATTTTCAAAATCGAAAGCTTTGTTCACGGAAGAGAGGTTTTACCTATCCTTCCTGCTCTCAAAAAGTGTAGAGTTAGACTAAATAGGGTATGACTTTGCATTATGGGGCTCACAGCATGAAATCTTGCCACATTTAGTCCAATTTATGACAATTGAAGCCACGAGTTCCTATGCCTCGAACCTCGAGTTATTTCGATCATTTCGTTGACTAAATTCTCAGCTTTCACGACTTCGGCTTCGGTGTTCCACATCGTAGTGAGACTCGAAAAAGATTTTGGGTCTGAATCTTCGATTCATACTTGCTGGCGCAGGAATTTTGCTGGTCGCAGATCACAGAAAAACTATTCGTAGGAACTCCACAAGCAAATTTGAAGCTCTCGAAATGAGCACAAGCAGAAGTTACAGATTTCTATTGAAGGATCTCAGACATTCTCTCAAGTGACGTACTCTTGTGAGTTACCCTCATTCTTTCCAATGACTTACTCTCATCAGCTAGATATTTGGTTTGTGATGACTTACTCTAGTCTGCTCGTATACAATACCAGATGACTTACTCCTGTTTTCTAAATGCTAAATTTATAATTTCTGAAGACTTGCTATAGTTTACTAAATATCTGCAAATTCATGCAATTTACTCGAAGCTCCTGAATATGACAATTCTGATGAAATACCTTTATCTGCTAAATACACATAATTTTTTTGATTATACTACTAACGACATATTTTCATGTAAATAATTATATTTGTAAAGCTCATGATTTATGAAATTTAAATTTTTCAAAGTGGAATTAAAATTCCTTGAGGCCCATGAAAAAAAATTGGTTTAGTTGCTTCAGTTCCATGAGATCTTAAAGAACTTTTTTTGCTATACTTCGTTAATATTGCGCTTATAAACTATTGTTCTTAGCTTGATTAACTTTAACAGCAGTTGCGCGCATGCTTGTACTATTCAAATGAAATTTGTTGACGAAAATATGACCCGGTTATTTTTCTCTCTGAATTCATGCTTTAGAAATAACAATCAGGATAATTTATTTCAAGCTTTTCCTCATCAATTTCTGTGGTACACAATAACTCCTCTGGAAACTGTTCCAGCGCATTTTATCAATTCCTTAATGACTCGGTTTCTAGTAGTAGATTTCGCTGGTCGAGCCCGGCGGCCTAAGGACAAAGCCTCTAATGACAGACTTTCTAGTAGATTATCTCCGCGGAATCTGCGGGCGCTGCAACGTAATTCCTACGAGAGCAGCCTTCTCGAACGCGTCAATTCGGCGTTGACGGAGAATTTTTTTTGCCTACGTCAGCGAAAGAGAGAGAGGGTGATTGAAGCCCTTAATAAAGGGACGTTCAGGCTGAACGCTCTCTGCGTCTTATTAGCAGTCCGTAATTAGCGCTATTGGGCCTCTTTCGGAGGAAAAAGATGATCAGGCTCACTCAAAGGGACCTCACCAGCCCACTGCGAATAGGGACCGTTTCATGTGGGCCTTCATTTGTGAGGCACTGAAGAAGATAACGAGTGCCGTACCTCCTAATTCCAGTTGTTTAATTACGAGAAGGTGAATTCTCTCACGTGGTCGCATCACTGCCCTTAGTTAATCCAGTTATATAACTTGAAGAGGCTGAATTTGATTGTGTTATTGGATTACAGCACATAGATAATCCAGTTATCTAATTAGGGTAGGCTGAATTTGATCCTCAAGTTGGATTACTGTACACAACTAATCCAGTTCTCTAATTAGAATAGGTTAAAATTTCTCCGTTGGTTGTACTGCTGGGAGCAACTAATCTTGTTGTCTAATTTGGTGGATGCTAAATTTGTTCGTGTGGGTGTTCCATTTAGCACAATTAATCTAGTCTTCTGATGAGGGGAGACTGAAGGTTCTCTCGAGCTTATGCCATTGCTCACATTGATGGGCTGATGTATAGTGCGGTAGCCGACCACGTATGAACTTCAGACGTTAGTCGAAAGGTTGCGTAAAATAAAAGTTTCTAGCTAACTTATTTTCGAGTGTTCACTATGCAAACTTAATATTCTTTTACCCACAACTGCAGTGCCACGCGTATTGCTTTGCAAAGTAATTTAAGTAGGTTTACCCAGGATACGTGTGTAAACGAGTTCAATTAAACCAAAGAATGACAATAATGCTCCTGAGATTAACTGTAACTTACTCGACGTTCGTTATGCTGTTTACAAAAACACAAGAAAAAATACCCGCAAGAGGTCGGCGTATTTTGCGTATGCTGCTGACCATGCGAATTTGCACAGATTTGCCCTAGCGATAGGACCCTCCTTCCACACCTGTTTGGACAACGCGTGCGTGAGTGAGTCTGAATTCAACACGTGTTGCTGCTGCTGCTTCCATTGAGTCCTTAGCAAGCAGGCGGGCACGAGCATTTCGCTGTAGGCGATGAACGCTCAGGGATTTTAAGGAAACGTTCCGAGAAAAAGAGCCTGATTTTTGGATTCCAGACACGTGCTGGACTCTGTCTATTACCAGAGGCTTGTGTGAGGCCGAGACGTTTTTTTTTCAAGATTTTCGCGCTCGAGTGTACTCACAAAAGAGCTCTCCAGGGAGGTGCAGACGCAGAATAAAAATATTTTGAAGCTGATCAAGTCATACCTGGAGGGATAGAAACTAAAGGAAAATTCTCTTGGGAGTTGAACATTTTCTTTCGGAACTTTGTTTGAGTTAGACTTGAAGTAGAAAAGTCTAGGAAAACTCCGTGGAGTCAAACTTTTACGTAGAAACATAAGAGAGGTCTGGTAATGGCTTTCAGTTCATTTATGCTGGAAAAATAATTTTGAAATTTTTACCCTTTCCGGATGGCATGAGTCTTTCTAACCCCACTCTACGCTACAGCCTACGCTTGCTGGAGTGCATGGGGAGAGAGGGAAATGATCAACATACATATTTTGATGATCGGATCACAGAGGTTATCCAGCCGGCATGATAAGATATGCGCGTCAAAACCGGTAAGCCGTGGAAGTTTGTTTTTGCATTAGGATCTCTTTATTTTTTGGAAGTCACATTTCAAATAAGTGTTTTCACAAGCTCTATAAGCCATAATTATGTCAAATCGCTTCCGCTGTTTTTCACTCAGTAGATGGCCGTATTAGGTAAGTCATAATCACACAATCCTCAGTTGAAATTACGGCTCTGGTTGGCCCTCCACTACGCGCCGTAATTCACCGGTCTTTAAATCGCGACAGCTCTGATTCGCCAGAATTTTTGTGAGACCATAGATAATAATACACGAATTTGTGCCTTGCATCTCAATTCATGAGATTTTAAATTAGGCCAGACTTCCAAGTGACGTGTAACTTACACCTGCTATTCGTCAATAATGGTGCTCTGTTGCGTGTCTGTTAGATAAGTGACTCAATTAATTAATTTTATACTTTGAGGATACCTTAAAGAAAACGGACAAATAAATATATCAAATAATTCTCAAGCATTAGTGCAACAAATCATCGAAGGATTGAGAAAACCACTTTGCTGTTATGTAAAATGTCATCGAAGGCATGATTCAAAGAACATACTTTAATTTAAAAAATGGAAGCAAATTAAAGGACGCAATTTCTTAAATTATAAAACTTTCTGCATTATATCTTTTTTTTATACATCACCTATTTTCGGAATCTAATAATTTTTTTTGGAAATATGAAATAATTTTCGGGCCACTCTCTGCGATATTTCAGAGAACCCTTATTTTCTTAATCAAGTTTCAAGTTCCTTTGAAGTAGTAACATCAATTCAAGCTACATCAATCCCTCCCAATAGAAAGCTCGTGCAACGAGATTTATGACAACATCGCTGCCAATGCCTCTCAGTCCCCCCTACGAGGCCCTGGTGCTGATGGTAGGAGGGTCCATGGCCAAATTTTGCACCTCAGAGGAGCGCAAAAAGAAAGTCGAGGTAATTAGTTGCCGCCTTGCAAAGACCTTAAAAACTAAACCTTACAGAGTGCTCTTTAGAGGAAAACTTTCCGCTTCTCTCTGCAAATCCAATCTTTAATTAGAGAAGATGAGTTTTTCTAATGATTCCCAGTAATGAGGACTTTAAGGTGCTGTCATGACGGTCTGCAGCACAGTTCGAAATGGGATCAAGCGTCTCGGTAAGTTCACGGAAGTACGATTTGAAAATGAAAATTTCGGGCCGCTCGAGTGCTTGGGGCGCGAGGCAGGAGCTGAAATCCATGACCCAGTTGAATTCAGAGGTTAGAGTCGAAAGAGTCCTGAGAATTGGGAAAGAAAGCTTTAAACATTCGTTTCTAGGCCCTAGAAAATTTGGCTGAGCACGGCAATTGCTTAGAATAAAATAATTGTGAAGTTACAGGTAAAAATAATTGGAAAAAGAGCTTAAAATTTCGCGTCAAGACTGAAACATTTGTTCAACTAGGAAATTTTTCCCGAATAAAAGGGTATTCTCCTTGGATTGGAGTACAAATGAGGAAGTAAAGAATGAGCGAAGCAACGGGTTGAGGGTAGTGTGGTGCAATGCTTACACGCTGTTCATTTTGCTTGCTGGTTTGCAACAGTAAACATTCTTCAGCAATGGCATAGGGCAGAAGTTCACACCTCATTTCTCAGTAATTAAATGAAGTTTGTTTCACCATTTAACGGTTCATTTCGGCTGAAGTGAACGAATGATTTTATTTTTACTTTGAATATTTGTTAGGAAATAAAGAACAATCATTCGGTGCTCAGACGGGCTTTAAAAGAGTCACTCATAGGATAACTGTTTGGTCTAGTCATCATAAAAAATTCTCTCATGCAAAAATATCAGATTGTTTACAACACATTATGAAAATTTTTGCTTTTTTCAGCTTCATGGACTAGACTAGAAATTTGAGACAAATTTCGTAAGGTAATAAAAAATGGATATCTGGAATGAATCTCAAATTCCAAGTGATCGATTAGCTACTGAGTTTCAAATGTGCGTTTATAACAAATTTAGAGTCCTGATAAGGCACCAGTTTTTGCACTTCGTTCAGAATGAGCCTCTTCCAAACTATTAGAAATCGAATTGCAAAGTTGTGTGACTTAAATTAAAGCAAACACTGCGAATGCGACGGAGACAAATTCTCAAAAAGTAAAAGGGTATGTAAAATTATGCGCGCAGTTTTATTGGATCGGCTGATGTGAGCCTTCTGAAGAGACAATTTTGTATCACTAAACAGAACCTAACTCACTTTAGCATTCACCATTTTCGGGCAAGTGTCATTTAACCCAACACTATCACAGAACTTGCATTTTCACGACTGAAAAGGTAAAATAGTAGGAGGAAGATGCTCACATCAGCTGAGGGGGAACATATAAAGATGAACTGATTCAGAATACAATGGTTACCATTTGCCGCGTTCAGGAAGGCAACAACGAGCCAGGGCAGCAAAACAGCACAGCAACACGCACAGCAACACGCGCTGCAACACGCACAGCAACACGCACAGCAACACGCGTTGCAGCACAACACGGCAGCACGGACTTCTCATACCGCAGTATCTATTACTCTCAACTTGCACACAAGTCTTGCCGGGATAGTTAACTAGTGAGGCGGTAGTAGCCACTTAGATCGGCGCAAATAATTTACTAGTGAGGCGGTAGTAGCCACTTAGTTTAGCGCTAATAATTTACTAGTTAGAGGTTAATATCCACTTAGTTTAGAATTAATTGGTAACTAGTTATGCGTCAATGGTCGCTTAATTTGACAATAATAATTTTCCAGTCAATTGCTACAAGCCACTGAGTTTAGCGTCCATAGTTAGTTAAGCAATAATATTCATTTAGTTTAACGTTCACTGTTGGCAAGTCAAGCCTCAATTGCCTCTTACCTTAGCTGTCATAGTTAGTGCGTTACGCATCAATTGCCTTTTACCTTAGTTTTCATAGTTAGCGAGTTACGCGTCAATTGCCTCTTACCTTAGCTTCCATAGTTAGTTACGCGTCAATTGCCACTTTGTTAAGCGTTCGCTTTCGCCCATTCTAGCCTTCCATGTCCGTTGCTTCACCGCTCACCACCGTCAAAAGAAACGTTCCCCCGTGAGCTTAGGGTTTACTGCCCCTTAGCTAATTCTTATTGCCTGCTTGTTTAGCGTGCATTGCTAGTTCGGTGTTACCGGCCAGTTAGTTCATAGTAAACTGAAGCAGGGCACGGCACCTGAGTCGAGTCTCTACCGGCAGTGTTTACAAAAATATGAAAGCATTGTTTTGGGCCAGGTCGATTAACGAGTAAAACTTTTACTCAAAAATGATCCCAAGAGTATTCCTTTTTCAGAAAACAGTTCTAGTGAAGGCACTAAACTTTTGTAGCCAGTTTTCAAGGTGGATGATTTCAGACGACTCATATGGTCAAGAGATCTCAGGACGTTGGTGCGAAATGTACCGCACCATCGCAATGAACTTGCGGATTTGACGTATCGTCAAAGCTATTTGTCCTGACCCCAATGTAGATATGCAATCGTAAAAATTATATTCCACGGTTATAAAGGTGATTCTTTTCATTCGTTAGTACGGACAATGAAATACTTTCACCATTATATCGTTCGAACGGTTCCTCAAATTAAATTATTTTGATCTGGATTCCTACCATCATCAATAATAACACACCTTTACCAATTCGATACTCGGATGTAAGCCTGGTCATACATAGCTAAATTACTAAAGGTATATGTAAATAGTCACTAAAAGTTACGAAATATTGGTAACATTGACATAAAAAGAAAATGTTTCTTAATGCGAAGCAAATAAAAAGTTCTCAGGCAACTCTTAAACTGTCTAAGCGTGCAATCTTTTACCCAAGCAATTCTACAAAAAAACAGAGCTTACCGGTGGGAATTAAGTTATAAAAGTATACGGGCAATTGCCGATCTTATTAAGAGAAATAATTATGTTTTCATCTCTAGTCACATGTTGATACCATACGTCCACGAATTATTTGACTGCTGCTCGCACATTACGATGTTTTTTCCTTTACGTCTGAATACTAGAGGACGCGCCCCGCCAAAACTGTCGGGACAAATGATATTAAATTCTTAAGATACCCTCTCATTTACGGTAACTCCGACATGAAATGATGTTACTTTCAGTATCACTGATACGCACTGCCTTATCTGACAGTCTCGCTATCGGTTTAGGAATACGGCCCGGGAATTTTCTCCTATCTAAATCCTTCAAATCGTGACAGAGGGACGGGCGGAAGAATCAACCAACCAAGAAAGCAACTCAGGGCTGTTATAATATAGTGGGAAAATCCCTATGGTTCTTTAGTGTATTCTCATGCACCAGGTTGGTGGGTGGTGGACTCGCTGCCAGGTTGGTTTCATTTGGATTAAGGACACCATTCAATACATTGTTTCATTCAGGTAATTCAGTTCACCAATTGTTGGATTTAATCCAGATATTGCATACGGTTTGATATTGGGCTCCACTCAGATAATGGACTTCATATCATATTGGACTTTATTTGAGACGGGACATTTCGTTATGTTTGTGAGCTTCACATTAATCGCGAGCTCAATTCAACACTGAGGTGCAGTTCATTCAGTCCTTGACTCGATTCCGGTAATGGACTTCATTCAATACGCAAAACTGCCGTACGTGTGTGGGATAATGAAATGGATCAATGAGCAAAATTTATCGTTTTCGAACTTGTGACGAAAACGTTCCACAGCAACAGCTCTTTTTTTGACCAATGGACGCTGTAAAAAGCCATCTTTTAGACGACATTTATTGCTCGTTAGCTGAAGTTAACGGGTCTCTTTTCCCTTTGTTGACGTCGAAGTTAACATGAAGTGTGACGAGAACTCGCCCCGACGTCGCCTTCACAGTCAGCAGACTGGACCCTTCATTCTCATCAATGCAGTCAAAACTTTTGCTTGTTCTTCTTCCTTTAAAATTACATTGAAAGTTTTCTTATAAAAGACGATGGAGAACATCAATCGTGATCGATCACTCTTTGATCCAAAAGCAATTTTGAGTGTGTTTGGTCCCCCTTTGAATAAAAGATGAAGAGTGTCTGACTGTGAGCATCAAAGCAGAAATGCCTCAATTCAAAGATCCCTTTTTGTTTTCTCCGCTGCTATTTTCTGTTAATTTTTAAGAAGGGGGACCATGGCAGGGCTTTGTCAACGGTCGGACAGGTTTGGAAGTTGGCAGATGAAAATTCAGAACATTAATTTACTGTGTATTGACGCGACACTTGCTACGGAAGCATTACAGACTGGAACTCGCATGAACATGATTGTAGAGTGAGAAACTATTTCTAAAGCAGTTATTCTTTGAGTGATAGAGCCTAAGTACTTTTCACGAGGCTAACTATAGCCGTTCTCATAACAGAATGCTACGTCTGTTCCAGCAAACAACTTCTCTATTTTCTTTTTTGCTTCTAATAACTTCAATTGAGAAAAATCACAAGCTTTAGAGGCACACGTTACTTTCATGTAACCAAGAAACATTTAAATCTTAAAACAAGAAACAAGCAAAATGTATTACCGATTCCTTACCTCTAATTCGTTAGGAATGGATCGCAAAACTGCGTAGGCCATCAAGAAATACCATTCTGGTGGGAAACTCTATTTTTCTGGCGGGAAATCTATGAGCTTGTAGAGACGAAATTTTCATCATCCCTTAGAATCATGGGGAATATTAAACACTAGTATTTACCCTCTTATTAACGGCAAATTTGATATGAACTGATATTTTTAGTATCACGGATACGGACTGCAGTTTCTGACAGTCTCGCTGATTATTAGGAATACAAGCCCTGGAATTTTCATTTATCTAAATCCTTACCAGCGTGACAGAGAGACGGACGGATGAACTAGCGAACCAAGCAACACGGGACTATTATTATTTAGTGAGATAGATATAGGAAGAAGGATGTAGCTATCACTCTCTAAATACCTACGAGAATCACTACCAGCAGAGGGGGATCAATCAACAGGAAAACCATCGCGAAAATCTCTGTGATGATGACCACAACTTAAGTGTACTCGTGGCGTTGAAATTATGTGACGCCAGTTCAGTTCACGGGACGCGTTCTGCAAGCGACAGAAGTGAGAGCACGGACACAGCTCCGAGCGGACCCTCAACTCCCTGTTACCCTGTCCACGCCCTGTCCACACCCTGTCCACACCCTGTCCACACCCTGTCCACATCCTGTCCACACCCTGTCCACACCCTGTCCACACCCTGTCCACACCCTGTCGTGAGAAGTCCTCCGCCAGAAATCCATCAAGAAATTTTACACGTTGTTAGCTGAGGTTAAATAGATTTCGCTACCGTAACTGGAGCCCAGACGATTTTTTAACCTTGAGGTCAAAATACATACGTCGGTGGTGACGTAAGGTGTGGTGACAGGAATGTGTGGGGCAATGGCACCACCACGATTTAGCCGAGATTGATTTAGTTTTGTACATTGGTGCAGTGTGGAGTAGAATGATACATCGTTATGATCTCGCGAGTGCAGTTTACAGCCTCAGGGCTGCTCTTTGTGTCTTCACTCAGTATCGCTAGCGTTACAGTTCTTTACTGAGATAATTATTACTCATATTTTTAATTGGTAATAATAAGTCCGACTGGCTTTCATTTTATCTTTACTACCGTTGCTGTCACTGTAAAGTTTAGTATCAAAAACTGATACCCTACCATGAATATTGTTATTGTCATTTTTAGGAATGTTTTCGTCATTGATAATATCATAAAAATTTTGTAATGCTATCGTAATAATTGTTACCAATATTTACATGCAACACCAACACACCACACAGCGCACCAAGACACCAAACAGCGCACTAACACACCACACAGCGCACCAACACA
>VOMN01019512.1:0-14924 GCA_014899125.1 Orchestia grillus
TATTGTTGATAGTGAAATTCCACACGAAATACCCCACATTTAGTGGAGCTCTAAAATCATCGCCGAGACAGTTTTAAGGGGACGAAAGGTTCAGTATTGTATATTCGGTCACAACAACTCGTTCAAAAGCACGCCATGCTTGCGATTCATTTCATTTTCGACACAAAGGAAAAGGAATTTTCGCACGTGTCTCATCCCTTGTGAAGAATAATTAATAAGGGACATGATATTTTAAAATTATTCAATTCCAATTTTTGAATAAAATTCGAATGAAACAATAAAACTAACACAAAAACTTCGATAAAACAAAAATATCACCGACATTTTTAGACGATAGATCATGATGCTATTCTTCGAGAATCAGATAAAATCATAATAGAAAAGACTTTTGACCCCCGCACATCGCTGTATACTATCCCCTTCAGGGTCTATTCCCTCAGCGGTGTACTGTACACGCTGGTGCTCCACATTCAGAGCGTCGGTGAGGACGGCTGTAGTTCTCGTTACAACAGAATCTACAGAGAGCTTGGCCCAGAAAGGCCCCATTATCTAGACGACAACAAAGACCTCCTGAAGCTGTCTCCGTAGTGATCAGTGAACCGTCGAAGGCTTTCCAGGGCGCCTCTAAGACGACCTCGAAAGACAAACCAGAGTAGCGAGTAGCAAGATGGCATCTATTTCTCATACATTTTGGCCACTTGTTCCTCTCATTTTGCCGAGCAACGTTATGCACGATGATTAACTTTTCTTCGATGATATCACTGGAATGACCATCTGAAAACGCTTTTCATGGCTTTCTTGTAATTCTTCACGAAACCATTGCTGTGATCGATGATAGCTTAGGAGTCTTTGCATGATGAAAGTTGAAAATATTTAACAGAACTTGAGAAAAATTTTGATAATTCTACACCATGAATAATATGGATAGTGTGATGCACTAAAGTGTTACTATTGAGCATGTATTGAAATGTGTGTGTTACATTTGAATCGTTTTTATTTACTGGGAAGAACTTAATCAAAACTGCGCACGATTACTTTTCTCCGAAAGTGATTTATCAAAATTAATACTTAATTTCTTATTTCAATGACTCGATTTCAAAGCTCTTATCAATACCCGTAACGAAGACAGAAAGAACTATAAAAGACGTTATATCTCAAAAAATGTTATTACCTTCTACATTTTCCAAAAGAAAGCTTGTATTTTCTCGTTGCCTTCGAGTACTCGAAGTGTGCGCTGTCATGCTAGGAGTAGATCCGATTAAATTATGCTGGATGGAATTAACTTCCAAAAAGTTCTGAAATAAAGGAAGTCACATTTTCAATTCAATATTTATTTGCAATCCAAACGGTTAATTTAACTAAAACGCTAACAATTTAAATCAACTTACGACTCCAAGCTTTTGAAACTCAAGCTGAATTAAACTTACGAATCAAATTCTAATTTTACGCACAGTTTCCATTTTTGGCCTATTTACGCAGCTATGAACGTGCTGCAAGTTTCTAATGCCTAATAGAAGAAATGTTCAGTTCTCGCAGTGTAGGTAAAACTCCGTTTTATCTGCAGCGTCGTGCCAAGATAATTGAACGCAACGCGGACACATGGGAGCTGCGGTGTCTGCTCAGTTGTTCAGTTATGCGGAACACGAAGTCGCCTCGGACTGCGGCACCGAACGAACCCTCCAAAAGAAAACGCATTTCTCATGCGAACATTGGCCGCAAAATGTATTATTTTCCCTTGACAAATACCGATGCAATATTCTAAACCAAGGAAACCTTGCGAAGCTCTTTTGCGTTGTGAGTTCGAGTGTCTACGTTGGTCACAGAGCGCTGCCCGACGTGACTCAACTGCCTGGGCTGCATTTCTATAGCGTTAGGGTGAGACCAGAATGTTAGTTTTCCCTTGCATCGGATTTGAAAGAACTTCATTTATCCTCTTGTGGGCGAAACTAAGAGACAAAATAAAGTAACCAAACCATATAGTTTCGGTCAAATTTGTTGCAGTATGTTTGTGGTCACAGCCGATAGGAATAATGAAATAACCAAACCAATAACCATTGCTTCAACATGTAGTATACAATGCAAACATTCTTTTTGAATTCTATGTGCAAGTGAGCCTGTAACAAGGAACATTTATTCCGCATATATAGATAGGACGTACGTCAGCTTGCTCTTATCGTTATTTACTCCTACATCCAACAATGAGTTACACTATGCCTTTAAAAATTAATAAATGAATTAATACTCCGAAGCGAAATGAAAGAACACTGATTTACTGTGAGCTCTTAACTGTTTAATAGGACAGGTCATTCGCAATACATTTAGCATTTCTTTACCCTCTACCCAGTATTTAAGGAAGTATTCTTCCGAAAGATATTTCCTGTTTTAGAATGTTTACCCTAGCACTTCAAATACTAATTTTTTGATTCACTGAATTAACTAATCGTTTTGAGTTGATTCAGTTTTCCTTGTGTTTCTCCAACGCTCTGTGATCTAACGTTTGCGAAATTCAGACTTTTCGAGGCCGATTGTTCATGCAAACCGCCACTGACGTCCTGACATACAGCTTCTCCTGCTGAGAATCAAACGATTGCTGAGTCGCGCTCGCAGACGGAGGCTACAAAAGTATGCGGAGGGGACAATTTTGTCAGGCAAATACGGCTGGTATTCTACAAGTACGTCGCTTTAAGTGGGTAGTATCCTACCTCTTATGAAATAAAAAACATTATGGTGAGCTTTACGAAACTGTCTGGAGAGTAATTTCCATCCTTCAGTAAAGTTCAAGTGTAACATCTTGTCACTGAGCGGGTCCTCTTTTCAAAGCAATCGTATTGTCGAGTCAAATGTTTAACTTATAACGTTTCCTGACTGTCCAAACAGACAATGTTTGAGTTAAATTTGATTACTATGTATATATTTTGACATAGCTAAAAGTCCGTTCTGACACTGAATGTTCATTGATTTATGACTTGAATTAAACAAGAAATATTTTAACTTCTGATGCCATCTCGAAATAATTTGAGTATGTGATACTCGGATGCGTTTTCCCCTCGATAATAAGCACCAGAGTGAATAAGATAGAGCGCAAACCCAGAAGCTAACGGTTCTGGAGACGCGAGGCTCAGCTGGCCTCTCTCGCGAAGCTATTTTGTACTTAACTTTTCCGCCGCCTCGCTAAGCCTATTTTCGACTTGATCTTTGACAACAAATTGTAACGTCACTTGTTCAAGCCATTTTTATAATGAAAACAAGAAAATAAGGACCTCTTTCAAACCTTTGCCGAAGATTGACTCAAAGTTCTGTTAAGCTCTCCTGATGAATTAAATCCCCTTTCTTGTCGCAAATTCTTTCAAAATTCCACCCGGTTCCGCAGGTTAATTAAATTAAATACGTTCTGCTATCCAAAATCCCGAAAAAAACATATTTCACAGAATAATACATCTTTATCGTATATATAGTTTGAATTACTTGTGAATGATACGAAATTCTGAAAGGTTTCTTCGTGCATAAATATACTATTATAATCGCTAGCATTTTTATTTGCGCTCAACCATAAAATTTCTATCATGCCTAATAGTTATCATTAATACAAACTATAAGGCATCCCTATAATACTCGTATTTTGTTTCAAAACTCAGAGAACAGCTACCCTCACATTGCGGTCGGCCGCTGACAGACACGCATCATACCAAAACTTATGTGTGGTAAAATATTCGTAAATTCACCCGGTTGATTTTTTGTGGGAGTTTTAAGTTTAAAAAGTTATATTAGACAACATCAAGGCTTGTGTCAAGTTACGCTTGAATAATTCGGGTGATATTCATCGAAGCTAGGTAGGAAACAATAATATTTTAAATGTCCCTAGGATAGCCCTGATGCATCTTTCCGCTCTGTATGCGTTCTTCGTGACGGACCAGAGCTTGGAAATAACTCCGTAATATTGCAGGTGTTTTCTTTCGTGAATTCTGCATGGACCATACACCATGTGGGGCGTTGTGGCTGCTGTGTGACTGCTGTGTGTCAACTTCGTATGTAGGATAAACTTTGTATGTGTATTGCGAAATGCATTTCTCGAGCAGGAAGGAAAATTAAGTTTATGATGAAAATTGCCCCACAATACTGTGACTACAATTTCGAGGTAAATAAAAATAACATCACAATTCTAATTAATGTACTACGAGAATACATTCAGTTGATAATGTGTTCAGTGATGAACAATTAGCGCAGGGGCGAGTGGGAGCGTCTGAATTAGAGCACAGAAGAGGACGAGCGACTTGGAAACCAGGCCGACACATATCCTGAGCTGTCAGAAAGTCTGCAGTTGTTTTGGTATTGGCTCGAGACTGACGCCTGGAATTGATCTGTCAAGTGGAACTCCCAGAGCGGCCTCGCTCAGACTCAACAAGATTGGAACACCAATTTTCTTCGACATCTTTGAATGTACGCAGCATTTCGAGTTGTTATCTCACATGCTTTGAAATCTCGTAATCAGAGAACACTACAGACAAGTCTGAGGAACAAATGCGCAAGGAGTTAACGGAAGAAAACTTGAAAATTTAGCAATCGTGAAAATAAAAAAACTCATTGTCATTCATGGGACTGGTGTAAATTGTAGATAAAATGAGTGTCGAAATGAATTTAGAACTGAATCTCTTAGGCCGTAATCCCGACTTATGAGGTCTAAACAGATCCATAAGTCAGGGGAGTTATTTTACGCTGAGCGACTCAACAATGGCCGATCAATTTTGAGGTAACTCAATAGTTACACTAAATGGAAAGGACTCCTAAGAACTGATTTCATTTCCACATCTTCAGCGTATCGAAATAGGTTCGTAGCCTAGGTTAATTGTAGTTATTTAAATAAAGTACTTAAGTTGATTTTTTGTAACGAAATATAATTTTTGATGGAAATTGAATAGCTTGTATATTGTAGTGCCTCTGTATCTACGTACCTCTTACAAGAAATGTACGTCACTTCAAAATAAAACAACAATGTGTATTCAACTGTCAAATAATGCGATAACTCAAAGTGAAGACGAGACGAGACGCTTTACGAGCTCTGCATGCCGTGCTATCCCGAATTACTTCTTTGCAATTGTGCCAATAAGACTGAATCAGTTGCATCATTCAAAATTAAGCATTGGAAAGGGAATCAATTACTACAAATCATTGAGAAATAGCACAAATCATAGCGAACTGCTGAGAAATCTCATAATTTAGAGGAGTTATCGAGAAACTCCAATAATTAAAATGAATTTTTGATCAACAGCGACAATTTGATGGAAAGCCTGAGTGGAACATTGTTTCTTAATAAAAATTTGTGCTATGTTCAAAACGCACAATTAAAG
The DNA here is from genome assembly GCA_014899125.1 of Orchestia grillus. NCBI lineage: Eukaryota > Metazoa > Arthropoda > Malacostraca > Amphipoda > Talitridae > Orchestia > Orchestia grillus. The sequence continues at coordinate 5,346 of VOMN01019512.1, forward strand.
TTTTTAGTCTAAAACCTAAAATAGTTTTTGTGGTGATTTCCAGGGATGAATTATCTATACAGAAGTTTCATGGTAATACATCTGAGTGCCTCCGCTTTAGAAAAAATTTTAAAAGCATTCCACCAGCCATTACGTAAAAATCAACTTCAATACAAAATAATTACATCATCTTCGAGACATCATTCTCAGATTCACAAAGTTTAACTCAAACTGTTTTCAGAAATTATGGACAACAATTTGAGCAGGTGTGTATATAGTAATTCTTACAACAAATAATAAAATCAGGGCCACAACTCTTAACATAGCTTCTTTGGCTTACATATTTACTGGTGAACATTAAAATAAAAATGTTAACGTTTCAGGATTCTCCCATCATCAGTACGGTCTGAAAAGTATGCAGGAAGGTAAGTTTCTCCTGGGAAATAAAGATAGATTCTAAAATTCTGAGGGCGTTCCTATAACTAACCGACTGAAATTTCAGAACCGACTGAAATTTCACAGCTCGACGTGGGTTGGATTGAAGAGACAGTGGGACAAGAAAAAATGTTACCGGTGCGACTACTTCGCAGGCTTGTTCTGATGTCCTTAAGGAGGCAGTACGATAGGTACTCGCTATGTGGTTGCATGCACACCGTGCACAACTACATCCGTATATCAAGGATTTCCGCATACTAAAAGCTAGTCTATCTTTAAAATTGAAAAAAAAGCCAATCGTAAAATGATTCGATAACATTATATTGAATTTGCGATCCCGGTATATTGTCATCTTATTTTATGCATCATGTTTGTTTAATCTAATCTGGTTTGCTAATGTCTGTAATTTCCGTACAAATTTTTCTGAATAATTTTCAGACCATACTGACGTTGGGAGAATCCCGAAACATTTACATTTTTATTTTGATGGTCTTTAATCTGATGTAAAGAAACCAAAAAGGTTATGTTATGAGTTACGACCCTGTTTCATTACTTCCCGTAAGATTGCGTTCCAAACCAATTCAATTCTTACGACATGTTACTTTAGCGTTGAAATAGATGAATATGGTAAAAACTAAAGAAATGCATGGTAAAAACCTAAAACCTAAGTCACTGAGATCTGTTTAATTATTTAACTTCTATATTGGATGAAAAAAATTCATAGAATATACGAACAGACAAATATTTTCTCTAAGAGAGATTTCACCCCAAGTCAATATTTACGAGTAACAAATTTATTTCAAAATAAAAAATGAGGGCATTAGTTCATCGAGTAAATTTCCTTAGCAAATGCTGTACTAAACAAAGCAGCCCAGGTACAATAAATAAGCTCATGCCCTATTCATTGGATTGACACTGAGAAAAATAGGAAATTCTATAAAAGAAGTAATATAAATCTAAAGAGTGGGTCTGCAAACGCACTAAAATATTGGCACATATGACCAGCGCTTTCACATGTAATAATACACGTTTAAATTATTCAAGAAGTGTACACTGGTTTTTGCAGCTTCTTGTCCGTTTTACTGCGCCATAAGTACACAGATACATTCATTTTTACGATAAAAATAAAAGTCGTATTAAGTTTCGAAGATTATGTTGGCCAAAGTTTAAGAATTATTAAAAATAAATTTATAAATTCATACATTAGAACAAGATGCATTTCTACAAGGCTTTCAAAAATGCTTGTATTTTGAATACAAGCATTGTGACCTCTTAGGTACCGTAACTAGGAGTGTTGCGATTATGAAACCTAGATCATGGTCTTTTAAGATCTCTCAAGATTTTCGTGATCCAGTTAACTAACGAGAACATTACCGGCGCTCCTGCATACATTGCCTTGTCGAATGCTTTCCTATTATTAACCTGTGTTTTCCATCGTACATCAAGGAGATGAAAATTTAAATTATCGCCCGACGACAAAATCTCCCAGGCAATGTTCATTAGAAATTATGATTATTATAGAACTAAAATATGTTCAGCAAACCTCAAGCAAGTTGGCATTTCATTTTAGAGCTTCGTAAAACGAATTTCGAAAGCTTAATGAGGGTAAAAAGATATATTTTTCAAGTTTTGAACACGTGCGCCTTCAATTTTGAACATTTTTACAAAGCCAGCAAAAAATTCAGAAAATGACTTTGCTTAAACAATACGTGTACATTTTGGTTGAGTAGGTCCCCTTTAATTTTCAAATTCAAAATTAGAAAACATTTTACTTCAGGAATGATTTAATTTCATTTTGTCTCTGAATACTCAAGACTGCATAAGCTCAAAGGAAGAAATAAATTTCTCCTTTCAAGGCCAATCTAAATCCCAACCATAAGAAAGCTCTCCGAGAAGCGGAGCTTTAGAGTCTGTAGAGCGTGTCGTGCGCACAAGACAATGAAAGTCTCAACACAAGAACTCGAGCGCGAGCGAAAGGGAACTCAAGTCCCCGCGGCGAGTCGTGCTCATCACGCAATGCACTGTTCCCTCTCCGCCCAGAGCTGCCTGCATTGCCCTGTCAGTCCCCAGGGGCTTGAGCTGCCAGCCGCTGTCACGCCCCAGCTCCCAATTCTAAATAGCTCTGCGCCGCAACGATAAATTCCGCCACCGTTGTTGCGTTCGCTCGTGCGCTGCAACAACGGCTCGTTTTTACTTGCCGCTGCAACATCCACTTTACATACTTCAAATGCAAGTTTTGGCATCCTCATCCGATTTCTAATGCAGACTTTTGTTGAAACGGAAACATATTTTTGGCCTAACGCTGATTTTGATTAGTTTTGATGCTAATGGAATGTGAATATTTATGCCCAGCTGGTGTAACGTTGATGGCATTTTATCGCATGTTATACCGCATCTTCAGCCAGCATACGCAAAAATTACATGAATGATCCATGACATCCTTTCATTACGCTTTTAATATTTCGATGAAATGGTTCCACGTATGTTAAGATATGAATTGGGACACTTGTGTTCCAAAAAGTTGCCGTATTTCTACTTAGTTAACTCTAGTCAGGTCAGCTACAGAAGTTAAAATTAAATTTGATATCAAAGCGTCGCGATTAAAAAATTAATTGAATTATGTATTATCAGAACAGATATCGTTTGAACAAAGTCTTCGTATAAATTTGCCAGTTTAAAATAAGTAGACCGACGAGAAAAACTAAGAATTCATTTTCTACGAGAGCTCAACGTAATTACTAGTACGAACCATTACTCCAGGCCAAATCATTCATTTCACGGCAACCTGAGAGCTCAAAGCTTATTTAAACATTTAAATATTAATGACTTTCAGACTGCGAGCGCCTGCTCTGACGAAATTTCTGTAGAGGAAACGAATCATTCATGAAAATATCCTCTTTTCAAAAAATTAAACGTCATTAAAGCCATTGTTAACATAATGGGTAAAATTATTTGTTTTTTTAATACACTGATTCACAATAATACTAGTTTGGTATATACTTGGTATGTACAGTTGCTATCAAAAGTATTTGATTCATTAGATTTTTTATTGATTCTCAAATAACAAACGTTGGGCGTGAATGAATTTAGCATGTGCATTTTAACAAACATTGCCTATCTATACAAAGAAGGATATTGAAAAGTACTGTTCCATTACTGATGTTCAGGTGAAGTTTTTCTCTAATAGGGACATACCTTTACATCCTCTTACGGCAACAAAAAGTAAATACGCAAGATTTGGAAGTTATTCATATTTAATAACTTTTTTATTATTAAAGTTAATGATTCAATGTGCAAGTGGGTGAACTTTTATACTTCCTGTGCAGCTCAACTTTACCTCCATGAGTAAATAAAACTTGAAACATACGAAAAATTATTCAATTTTAGTAAAGCGGCGCGTGTGACTATTATTTATGTGAGAGCGTCAAGGACCTCATCAAAAGTATGAGAAGATACTTTTTGTTAAACATGATCAATAAAATATGTAAATGTTCAGATAAATTTTATGAGGTAGAAAATTAAGTTTCAAACTTTTGCCATCTGAGAAACATGGCCACGAAGACAAAAAGCAACTTTGCTAAACTTGCAGGAATTGCTTCACAATAGAGCAAAAATAAATACAATATGACCGCCTTACTTAAATGATACGAAATTTATAAGATATGAATACACCCCGTTTAACTTTGTCACTCACGTCACAGTGTAAAATGACCCAGAGAAAAACAGTATATGTAAGAAGGAAAAATTAAATTCAAATTTTAATTAGAAAAAGCGATTGTGAGAGCCAAGACATGTATATCATCTCCTCTTGGGAAGTGTGGCGAGTGTATAAGTATATTCTCTGTAAGATATGTTAACAAAATTGGGAAGGTTTTACAGTTCTCCAACCTCCAGGGTCTATGAACATTTTTAGATAATTACGTAGTGTTCGGAAGCTGCTATTGCCGGTGCTCATCATTACAAGTTGTCTAATCACTTTCGACTCGAAACTACCCAGGAGTTGTTCAAGCAGCAGCTGATGTCAAAGCATTTCGAGAGAGTTTGAAGAAGAATTTTACAATTAAATTCGCCTCTGCAACATTCCAGGTCTCAGAGTTTCAGCGGAGTTGACTCCCTTCCGTGGTTGAAACAGCAAATAGTTCTCAAAACGTGCGGTTTGCCTCGAGAATATATTTACTTTTTTCAGTATCTGGTGAAGTAATAAAAAAGTAGCCGAACGTTTATTATGCAGTATACAAACAAGTTTTCAAGATTTGTCGAGGCACAGAAAAAATTGCCTCTAGAGAGACCGTACACTCATCACGTTTTGAACTCGTTTCCGAGAGGTCAACTTTAGCATGGGAAATAAAACTTATTGTTTTTACTGGCTAGAAACGCGTAGCGTTGAAGTTTCGTATACATCAAAAAATTAAATTTAACGTTTAGTAGGCATTGGTCATTTGAATTTGAATTTCATTCATAGTGTAAAGGAATAGTCGGTTTCTGCTTCAATAGTCACGATAAGTTTTCGATTGAAAGATATGGTCAGATAATAAATTGGTCAAGATATAACGAGCAAAAACATTTTTCGGGCTTAAAATGTTCACTGCCTTGTGTAAGATATTTGAAAGTATAAAAAACTAATTTTTAAAGCATTTCAATTCTCTAAATATCAAGTCCTCACCTTTGAAAGTCACTGAAAAAATTCATTCTAACCTTCCCTCTCTTGCAGAGATCCTGCAGAATTATTCAATGCAAATCAGATTAATGCATGCTGACAGAAGTTCAGGTCATAAGGTTTTTCTCGTGAACATGCACACGAAGAAGTGGTATTTGGTGACTACAGTAAAGCATTTTCATTCATAGGAATCGGTGAACCAAGAGAGCGTGCAAGGGGTGCGTCATTTCCAGCCTTGGCATCGAGTGATCTTCCAGGAATTGACTTCTGGCTCAGTGTCCTGCTCATGAATTGCATCCTCCACGACTCAGTAAATGAATCTTTCCTAATAATATCTGTCCGGAACATAACTTAGCCACCTAATGCCATAGCTAAGTGGAACAAAAATCAGCCTTAGTGTATCCGTCTGAATCATTAACCATGGCTCAATAAACAGTAGGAATGAATGAAAATCTCCGTTCAATGATTTTCGTAATAGACAGCTTTCACTCTTTTGCTGTTCAAGCGCCTTAGAGCCCTAATTAAGACCCCACACGGTCTTAGAGACCGTGTGGGGTCTTCGATCAGTGCATTTTTTTCAGCATAAATAGCTTCTTTATTTTGAAATAAGAAATCAGATCCCTTAATTTCTTTCTATCATACAAGTAAAGTTTATCTCAGGCAGTGAGTCTTTTACAAGCCTTAGCAGATCTGCACATTTTTCTGTATTTCTGTATTTGTTTTTTACAATTACAATGTGCTGCAAGCGACACGGGTAGGACGCTTTGAGAAGTCGTGTGTTGCAATGATTTGCAGACGTACACACACTTCAAGAAACTGATCCAAAAACCGAATGTTAACTATCTTTTTTCTCTGTTGCTTTAATTAAAAACAGTAGCAAAAGCATCGTTGGGTGCAGCCTTTCATGAATTTCATTTGGATCATTTTTCTGTAACCGGTCGCTTAGCTGAGTGGATACGTGATCACCTGGGGACGCCACACTGCACAACTGTGAGGGATTAAAAGGTAAAGTTGCAGCAAAGTTAAAAAACGAGTCACTTTCAAGTCCTTGAGTAAATGAATTCAAATTCGAATTCACTTTTTTCCTTCATACAAATGGAGTACTCTGATCAACGATGCTGTTACTCCGGAAGAAAACACAGGCAATGTAAATATTGTGAATTTAAATTTTAAATAGTATAAATCTAATTTTAGACACATTCTTCCAGGACAAAAACATTTAATCACCACTTCGGAAGTTTAGCCAGTGTACGAAGAATATACTTTTAGAACTCGTCGAAAGACTGACGCGTCCACGCTTTAAATTCAGTGTGAGACAGAAAGTTTTTAGATATCGTATGAAAAAGTGAAAACTTCCCATTCTTCATCAGAAAAAACCTTGAATTAAATCACTCGGTCGATTAGCCCTACTCTCACTGCAGGTCTTATAGGGTTTAGTTATAGAGGGAATGACCACTCAGATCTAATTTATCAATAAACATTGCTGTATGCATTTCGTTGTCTTGAGTTCCTCCTCCTCTCAATGTTGAAACATTGCCTTGAAACGACGGCAGAGGCAATCCCCTGGAGAAATAATATACTGTAGTCCTGCAGCGTTAGAAGACTTTATGACCGACAAGAAAATTACGCTTACGCCCAAAGTTAGAATTTAATTGGAACACGGTAACAAACCTCCCACGGAACGTTGTGCTATAAACTGAGCTTGTACTTGGGCAACTGCTCAAGTGCTAAGCCGTACATGAGCGGTGGATAGCAATAATGATAAATAGCACTAATGCACCGGAAGTCGCTGATGAATTCGGTCTGTTTGGATTATAATTTTTCAAGCTGTCGATGATAATTAAGTCAGTGTAAAAAAATTTTAAGGTAAATTTATCTGATTAGTTATTTCAACGTATATAGAGATGTAGTGTATATATAGGTTTAGGCTAATGGTTTAGACTAATGTCATTAGACTCTACCTCTAGTTAATAGAATTGACCATATGTCAGTCTACCGAATAGGCTCTTCATTTCATTCCGAAAATGTGGCAAATGATGAAAAATAGAAACGCGTACGGTTTTTGGTACTCCACGTTAGTAAACTTGAACGGAACATAGCGCTTTCGAGTGATGCCATTCGGAGAATAAATTGACATCATCTATTGCTATAGAGGCCATCACGAGCGACTCAAGCGTAGATAAAGGACTCTTGCCAGACACCACTTAGTGCAGGAAGCGTCCCGCAGTAAAGCGTTCAAACCAGGACGACAAGCGCGGACGATGAGAGACTGGAAGCTCTTTCTTTTGAGGGCTAGCAATTTTATGGAGCGAATTTAGAAGAGAGCTTTACAGGTTGATATTTTGCCATTATGTTACGAGTTTATCGGTAGCTCTTCACTCGCTACAGCTCTAAGGCTGGGATTTACCGAGTGAGAAAAGCCTTTTACCACCGGGGCATCCGGCTGTGCCCTCCTGGGAGTAAGTAAAAAAAGAACAGAAAAATGACTAGCGCTGATCCGCTCTACAGGCATTAAATGAATGGAAAATTTGAAGCTCAGAGGAGACTTCATTCAAAACTACCTTGGTTACTTTGGATAATGTGAAAAAAATGAGAAAAAGATTTGAAAAAATATTTTGGGTGACTAAGACGCACGAAACGAGTACAAACTATTGAATTTAGATGCAAAAAAGTGAGTGAATAGGAATGCGCACTGTAATAATTACGATATCTCACGTTAAGCAAAATATGTGTCCTCTAGGTGTTGTCGGGCGCGGTTAGGTTTGAAACTACTATTGAGCGTCATTCACAACAAAATGTTCAATTCTTGAATATTTAAATATATCAATGTAGAAAAGCGTAGAGACCACACCACTTCATTTCGTGAGCATGACTGTCGATGGACGACCTCACCGCGGCCCTGTAGGGCGAGCGCTCAGAGAACGTCTGTGGGGACACGCCCTCAGTGCAGAGGGGGCCGATAATCGATCTGCAGTACTAACATTAATCTATTCCTTCGATGAAGCGAGTGTACTGATGACCAGTTTATGTGACCTAATGAGTAAGGAAATCGACTGGAAGTTTGTAAACGTTCTTACGTGAATGATAATAAGTATGAAAATTTTCATTGCTCAGTGGATTTTTCATAGCGGCAAAAACAATGAACGTCATCCAACTAAAATTTCACTAAAACATTGACTCCGAAATTAAAGGTATAGGGTCAAATGTCCATTATTTGGATCAGTAAATGTAGGTAATTCTCCATAAAGCTTCACATGCGATGGTGCTTAATTTAAAGTTATTAATTTTAAGTCTAACCCAACACCAAATCATAAAAAATAGTGTTCAGTTATTAGGCATAAGAAATAAGTGTTCGCAATAAAATCGTGAGGACATCCACTCGAACCATTGTTGCGCTTGATTGGTTCTGTAAAAGGATAAAATAAGTAGACTACGTACTGTAAACACGCCGGCCATCTCGTAAGTTGTACCATATCAGATACTAAGAAAACTGCTCTTGAAAAGATAAGCAAAATAGGACTAAATGCTGCCCTTCGTTAATGTACGCTTTACGGCCAAGTAACTTGTATGGTGCGCGTAACACTTGGAGAGACACCGCTGCAACAACATACATATATTTCTTTATTCGCTTGAACAAAAGGAGAACTCACAAAGAACGTTCAATGGTCAGTTATTGTGAATAAATGCTCCTGCTCCAGTCTCTGCTCCAGCCCCTGCTCCACTCCCTGCTCCAGTCTCTGCTCTAGTCCCTGCTCCACTCCCTGCTCCAGTCTCTGCTCCAGTCTTTGCTCCAGTCTCTGCTCCAGTCTCTGCTCCAGTCTCTGCTCCAGTCTCTGCACCAGTCTCTGCTCCAGCCTCTGCTCCAACCTCTGCTCCAGTCTCTGCTCCAGCCTCTGCTCCATCTTCTGCTCCATTTCTGCACGGAAGTTGCATTCTTTCAAAGTAGCTGTCGTATTCTGTGCACGATTCGATTTAACGATTTCTTTAACCAGAAATAATATTTCCTAGCCCTGTTTATTCCTACTCTCTTTTTTCAGTTAGCGCAAATTAACGTAAATTACCGTACATATAATCTACGAAATAATGCAGATTTCTATAAGTATGTAAAACCTACAGCGAAATTATCTCGAACCTTGTTGCTTATGATTTTTAAATGTGAATGGGGTTCCCCCGAAAGACATGCTTTTCAAGAGTAAAAATTTCCCATATTAGACAACGAATTTCAAAAGCTTGGTGCAAGAAAAATATGACATTTTATCCTGAGTTTTAATGAAAGTTATTTCATGATCCACATTAAATAGTTTTGTACCAGCCAGGTTTATGGAAATAGTCACCGGAAAACCTGAGATTTGAGTGAGCTCCAGCAAAAAGGCTGTTCGAAGATTCGTCCAGGGTTCCAGTCCTGTAACGCCCTGTGAGTGATTTGATCGCGGCTGTTTTGCGGCCTCAAACCCTCTGGAGAGCTCAATGATGAGTATTCTACCTAGCATTTTCCCGGAAATACTGAA
>VOMN01019513.1:0-17102 GCA_014899125.1 Orchestia grillus
CTTCGTCTGGGCGTAGCAAAGATTTCCCAATCTTAGAAATCACAAATACATGAATAAATACAAATATATAAGCCCCTACGAAAGCGTCGGCAGCATACCCGGCTCTACGGGGCATCCAGCGTCGACCCTACGCTGATGTCAACCGGGTCTTAAATGTGCATGCTACATCTTTCTGCAGGCCCTTCACTCGATCAGTCAATGTCTGAAGATAGCGTCAGCAAACACCCATATATGGGCACGAGTACTAACTATACATATACATATACTTACACACACACACGAGGTAACTTCAATAAAGTACGACCAAAATTTTCCTGTGTAACGACATGCAATGAGGGACTCATGATTTGATTGCCTTAGCATATAGACGTCGCAAATGATTATTACTGATTTTTTTCACTTCTACAAAATCAATCAATAATTACATAACCGGCAGATCTTCGATGACTCAGCACGCGTAATTTGCACTTAGATTTTAGTTTCCGATGCCTGTGACTTTGCTTCTGCTTTTTTCGCACCCATAAAACCGTGGCTTTTCACAAGGGATCACTCTGTTCAAGTTAACAAGAAACGCTCGACTCAGTTTTAAAAAATCACGTGTAATCTTGGTAACGGAAAACCTGCATTTTTTATATGACGGAACAGGAAAAAAAGTTGGTGTGTGTTTATTTTAAAATTTAATTTTTAACCAAAATTGTCTAGACAATAGGTGACGGTCTCGTTTCAAGAGTAATGTACAAGTTAGGTCTTCATAATCAACTATTCACTGAATTTAAACATTTGAATACTTAAAAATTCGTCTCATTGATATCGCGCACAGAAATGTAACGAACTCAGTTCATTCCTTCCTTCTCATTCAGTTATTTTAACTTAGTTAACTATATGTAACTTGAATCTTTTATTATTAAACATTAATGAACAGAAATTTGATTATCCTTCTTTCTCAATTGATTGTAAAACTGTGCCTGATGTAAATTACTCGTGATAAATAAATGCTTCAAATGATTCACGGCCTCAAACATTTTATGCCATATGAGAGCAGACGAGAAAAAAGGAGTAGGAGATTTATCTCACGATTTCAAACCTTGACTTGTAGCATTTTTCAGAGTTCTACTGATACATTTATAATGCATTGAATGAACCCTTTTTATTACCTATGACACTCTGATGATTTGGAAAATGTTAGCTAAACAATTTGATGCTGGTGAGTTCGCGGTCTGATGAATATTTAATTGTTTCACTCTTCCATAGCGCAGGTGGTCGTGTGCTTGCCTTTTAGTCAAGGGGTCCTAGCTCACACCAGATGAAGTGCCTCCTTTTTCAGGAATATCATTCATTTTATGAATGATATTCTTGAAAAAGCCACCACCAGTGTGGTGGCCTGGGATCGGGTGCGTGAGCTACTTTCGACGCATTCAAGCGTGTCGCCGCGACGAAAAATGGTTTCATGCGTAGGGTATTGACGGAATAGGAAACCAAATTGATTTATTTTTCTTCACAATAGAAAACCCCACAGAAAATTTACAGTCGTTTGGGAACCGAATGAAGGAAAAAAGTATCTGCAGTTCGGACCGTGTTGTCGAAGTGAATTCCTCTTTCAGGAAGACTGTCACACAATGGTAGGACCACAATGAAGTTAGACAGCGTCATATCGCTCTTCACCAATCCGACGTGTTTTCTTCGTTCGATGAAGACTGCATACCTGGAGATAGCAGTAAAGCTTACATTCAAGTTCATTGTATTATGTACTTGNTTCAATCTATAGAAATCAAATTGCAATCAGTTAAAATTTATCGGTTGGGAATAATTCCATATTTATCAATTAAAAGACAAATGGAATTCACTAATTAATAAAAAAATATATTTGGAATTATCCATTGTTTTATCCTCATCGTCATTAATTCATTCAGAAGTTGTGAAGCCAACTTCAAGTCTCCAAAACTTACGGTTACGGGGATTCACACAACGCACATAACGTCTAATATACGTTACTAAAATTCGAACGGAAGCGTCAATCTCGGGTTACGGAACTAACTCCCATAATATTCCTGTTCCCTCATACCGGCGCCAGTATTCCGAGGGAAGTCGGTTGTCTGGAGTCTACTCAGTTACAGATTTATGTAGCTGACCATAAAGGGATGCCGAATGGAAAATAGAAGAACTGAACTGACATCCAAAACCAATGTAGTCCGACGGCTGTTGGTCTCCACACAAAAACCGACGTTGCTTTCACCGTGGCCTGAGTGTTCGTCCGTTCAGTATAAGCTTTGAAATTGATAATGTGCAGCCGTCAGAGTACGGTATGAGGCGTGACACTTACACACGTATGTCACTCGAGCTTATCTTCAGGACCTTCAACTTGTGCTCTGATTTCCTGTGCTTCATGGCCGTCCATTTTGAAGGCACTTCTTGACACACGTCGTGTATTTTGACTCATAATTTAGTTCAGCACAACAATTTGGAAGGAAGTGACAGTCATGTTTTATGGATGTCGTTTGAATACTCTGACACTATTTTTGAACAAACAAGATTATTAATGATTCAATTAACGCGATATCATTTCTACTAGGAATTAAGCGGTACCGTATTTTAATTTTGCCACGCCGGAAATATTTTACACGTCGAGATTCCCTGATTTCGGGGAATTCAAAAGACGTCATCATCATGCCAACACCATCAGCCCCTGATCGTCCTCATCGTTGCTTAAAATAAGGTTTCACTGTTGTGCGTGAAGCCATCATAAACAGCCTTAGCCAACACTTCTCGGGGTCCCGTCCTATGCCACATTATTTGCAACCTCGTAAGGATAATTTCACTTATTTGTTGCTCCACAGAACACAATCCGTCAAAAATTTGTTTACAATGTAAGTTTTGGTGAATTGTACTTTTTGTTGTCTGTTTTTGCACTTCTGAAAATATTTATACTAATAATCATTCACTAAAAAGCTGAAGATATCAAATTGCCAATATGCGCACATAAAATCAGTTATATCTGTAATATCCCACAATACTTGCACTCCACATCATTGAATGGAAGACGGACTGCAGAGTGGAATATTGGAGAAAAGTTTCAGTCCAAGTGCAAAGTGTGTATTCTAAAAACATAAACGAACGTTCCCGCAAGATAACGACCCTAAACACAAGGCAAAATTAACATCCGAATTGGTTATGAAAAACAAAATCAATGTTCTCCCATGGCTAAGCTAATTCCCAGACATCAATCTTATAGAACATATTTTTAGGATGAATAATTGAATAAAATATGCGCTGCAGAAAGGATTCATGCACTTCCGTAAGCGTACGAATGCTTAATTTCATCAGACGATAACTGTCTCCAGAAGGACTTGCCTTCGAACGTTTAGCTACTATGTATTAAACATAGGAAAATGTTTTGGTCGAATACTTCGGTACGTACTATCTATATTTTGAGTGTATATGAGATCATTTACCAGTGAAAGAAAATATTTTGTTTAATATTTTTACCCTACATTAAAAATGTATTTGTGTGTGAGTTCTACGAATCTTGGTTACCTACATATTTGATGAAAATGAAATCTCAGGCGTGCAATTACTTCTGCTCTCTACTGTATTTCATCACGTCATCGAAGCCCTGGATTTCAGGAGGCTTTAGATGGCCCTGATTCATTTGCTGTAGTCCAGCAAAATTATCAATTTTCCTGCCCAAAGCAATAACAGTACTTTGGCCATAAGTTCAATGAAATTGTTTAATCGAAGTAAGCTAAAATAAACAGCACTCTTCATGTCAATCTTTTTCATTTTTTTTCACCAGCGATTCCTTGGAAACTTTTTCGCAAATCCTTTTGTTTCATGATATGTACTCCCCAAATAAGGTCACTCGTGTTGTGCAAATTCTCAGTCCGATAACCGAACATGGATTTCCAGCTTTCTATGTGCAGTTCTAAGTTGTCATTCTTAGCTATCAGTACTGTTTATTCTACACTACTCTGCCAAAACAAGTACATGAACCGGAGAAAAATTCAGCTAAAATGCCATGAGATTGGGAAGCAAGACCGTCGGTTTGAGTTATCTGCTCATTTCTTTTCTCGGCGAGTTTGCTGCATCTGTTTCTTCAGCCTGGCTCGTAAATTACATCTGCAGCCAGAAAAAGAAACAAATGTCGGCATCGCACAAGCTCGTCTCCGCATAGGCAGCGCGGATTGAAGTGCTAGTGATGTGAATATGAGTCCGACAGTGAGACAGAGTACTTTCAGGTCATTTTTTGCGGTGAACATGATTCATCATCATCATTTCAATGTCTGAATGTTATTCGCAGCTGCGAGTAATGAAGACGCATGATATCCTTCAGGTGAACAGCGCGATGCTGATAAAGCAAATTCGTCGGAAGAAAACATCCATTAAAAGATCCCTGCAGGACTCTCGTCCGAGAAACGTGTTGATGTTACTGGCAGAAAATGAAACCAGGCATTCAGTGAAATGCCTTGACAAAGCATGTAGTAAAACCAGGCATTACGTGAAATGCTTTCACATTCAAGGCGGTAAATGAAATGACTAATTCACTGAGGCGTTTGGTTACGTTAGGTTACGGTAGGTTACGTTACGTTAGGTAAGGTTAGGTTAGATTTGGCAACTGGTACAACATGAAACTACAGAGGAATCTTAATTTTGCAGACGAAAATGAGCAGCCTCAGTGTAAACACTGGCCAGAAAGAGATATCTCAAACTTAGATAGATTTTGTTATCATAAAATGCATGTCTTTGTTCATTTTGCTATATTTTCGATGTAAAACGCTCTTATGGTGATTTAACCTGTTACACGCACATCAAAACTAATTATGGTAAAATATCAGCAAGTAATTTAGAACCTCCCAAGAAATGCTGATCAGTGTCACACAGGCTTATTTTTTAGAGTATATGCATATTAAGAAACGTGAAAGTTAAACGGCCGTTGAGATAAATTGTGAAATATTAAAATAACCGTGGGTACAAATTCAAATCATGGTATTGTACAAATTCAAGCTTTTAAGTATTGAGCGTGAACTGATGGCATTAATCAAAAAACCTGATTAATCCAGGAGTGGAAGCTAGGATCTCTTCGTAAAGATTTACATAATGTTTGTATGAAATAAATCTACTGGGGACCTTCGTAACACATAATTTAATTTGTAATTCTTCCAATGCAGCTTTTTTCTCGCATGTTCTCATTATTTCAGTTAGTTTTGAACACTCGTTTTAGATTAAGAGGAGGTCCTGCAGTAAGCATGTCCGATACTATTTTTACGTTAAAGACAAAGCAAAATTTCCGATAATGAAAAATATGTTTTTATCAGAGAAGAAAAAGTAGGATTGTGTGCCTTGGTCTTCGTAGAGGATAGCGAGAAGCCCTTCTTTTATACATAAAGTCTAAAAACTTATTAGAAATAATTGGTAGTTTCTTCACATTCGTTCCTAATTTGTTATTCCTTTTTAGCATGAGTATATAAATCCTCAGTACAATCCGTTACCTTATTGTTTTTTATTCTGATTCCGTATCCAGTATTGGGTGGAAAAGAATAATAACGTACTCGTGTGCAAGCGGATTCGACCTAAAAGTATGTCAATTGTCGACATTTTTTGTGTAAAGGTAGGCAGATGTAATTGATACATAAATTAATAACAGTGGGGAAATGACCATGGGAAAAGATCAGTGAATCTTTAACGTTACGTTCGATGATGTTTAATCATTTGAAAACAATACACATCTTGTGTTTTAATCCTTTTGTAAATCGTTTCGAAAGGGAATGTTATTAGACGACACGTCCTGATATGTCTTTTCAACTATTGAGAGAGAGGTTTTGGGGTTAATATGAAACTTTTCGGGCTTAGCGTAGAATTAAGAATCATAATTTGAAGTTCAACTCGACTTTCACATGTAATTTTAAGGTCGTAGTCTTACATTGATCACAATCAAAAGTTTCACTTTGACTTCCAGCGTTTTAGTTTTAAGGGTGTAATTTTACTGATTGAAAACCCGATTGTTACATGCTTTACATGTAATTGATTAAAAAAAACGATTTTTCTTCCTTTCGATTCACACTAATTCATACTTTAGCAAACCGAACTAATCGACTTCGATAATATACGAAACTCTGAAGTATATTTGTTCAAAACATTCGCAAAACGTGAAATTTAACTATTATTAAACATTGACTATAAGCCATGCATAAACTTGATTCTCAGTGCAGAGTATATTCAGCACTTTGCACCATTACTGTCTTAGTTGAGCACATTTCTGTATCCATGGAGAACCTCGGAGCCATATGGCACGATCGTATTCAGCATGCTAACAAGCGTCCCTGCGCGATACTCATAACGTTTAGGTGTTAATTACCGGCCGGCGCGCGTCACCGAACTGTTCCGAACCGTCTAAAGATCTCAATAGAGCACGTTCAAATACTGGAAAACAAATACTACCACGTTATGGTTTTGTGCGTGGGAGTTGAGGAGTTGCAGCCGAACTATTTTCGAAAGATGAAGGTTTATTTCAAAAAGTAATTATGTTCTCAAAAATGAAGCGCTCGTGGATCATAATAGCTAAAGTAAAAGGTGCTGCATCAAATTTTGTACACCACAGAACGACAAATGATGAAGGTGTTGAGTGATGAGTAAGAGGTGTTCAGAGGTAAGCTCTTCTAAGCAATTGCATTTATTGGCACGGCAAAAAAAAGCAGTTTAAATTATGGCATCTGAAATCCTAAATGCTACAAAAGCGTATATCTACGAGATTTGAAATGCATCCTCCCTAAAACTTCTACGCGTATGTAATTTGAAAATATTTTTTTTTGACGTCGTGTGCATAGACATGATAAATGAAGTGTGGTATTTTGTTTTGAATTATCACGACTAACACAGTACAAAAGTATCTTGTGTTACATAATATTTTGTGTTCTGCTATCTGTACGTGTTATAGAGGCTTGTATTTCTTTTAGGAGTTTTATAATTTATTTATATTATTCTACATAACTTCATAATCTGGGTACGGTTAGAATAAGCAGGCAATAACTTCACTGTCAATTTAGGCATGAACCTATTTAATTCACAAAATCCATACATTTATAAACCTCAATAATCTTTAATTGAATCATTTAAACAAAATGAAAAAGAAAACAAAGACTCAGATACACAAGTTGAAAACAGAGTGAAATCCAGATTCAGCAGGAGTTAGAAAAAGGTTCCCATGCATCCCGTGCAGTCGAGCGTCCAAAGACAGCTCTGGAGAATGTGGAGCTGTTAAATTCTCACCGTCATTCAGTGCACAAAGGAGCTCTGCTGAGCGCTACGAAATTGTCGACTATCACCTCATGCCGCTCGCTAGTCTTCATGTAGCAGCCAACACAATTGCAAGAGGCAAAGTGCCTGCCCAAATCCAGGAAAAGATCCGGCGCAATAAATTCAGAATGGGAGAATTATGGAAAAATCTCACACCCCATTAGCAAAGTTTAATTTTTAAATGGCTTGCTAAGAATAAATTGAAATTTAAGAACGTGGAAAAAGGCCAGCGTTGTTAAATTAAATTAACGAAGGATACTTTGTTATACGGACAGTTCATATCATCCCACCTCAAGGGTGTCAGCAGTAATTAACTTGAGAATTAAGATATTTATGAGGTATTAGGCCAGCATTGGAATGTACCATTGCAAAAATTTGCGTGAGAAATTAAATTAATTTGTGCTTTCACATATACCGCTAAAACAAACACAAATACGTTATGGTCGTAGCTCCCCCGCTCCGGATGGTAGACACTTTGTCGTTCCTCCAATACGATGAATTTCGCGCCATACATTTCAATTTCACTTTTCAAGTGTCAATGTTTTATTCCTAGGGATTCATGGTAGTTAACATGCCACTTTTATTACGATATTTTTCACTCCGATCTCAGAATCAACGTTTCTGGACTGCTGCCATGAAGGGTTTGAGAGGCTGCTCTAGCGGGACCGCCAGTCAATGCTCAGAACAATCAGTTTCGCTGCAGGGTAACACGTCAAGTATAGAATATTTCGGAATTTGATTGTACAAAGTCAATGCAAAACATCAGTCGAAGTTTAGAACTTTGTGTAGGATTGATGAGAGACACTGAATGCATCAATGAGGTATTATCGATCCTTATACAAAAAGCATTTAGTGAGACACATGTAAAATGTTGTTTTTTGAAAGGGATTTACAATGCATAACATTTTTTGACCTGGTGAGATGTTTCATACTGTAACGTCTGGTCTCAAACCTACTTACATATAAAGTTGTGGTCGTGGGAGAAATACGAGGCCTGATAAATAATATCGAAGAGTTTGACTGAAATGTACATAAGTCGTTTGTAGGAAGAATTATTTTTTCGATTTACAACGAAAAATGTAGACAATTTAAGGTTACGGGTAAAAGAGCATTAAAATGGGTGGGGAAATGCATTCGAGACATCTTCACTCCCATAAAAAATCGAATACATTAGACCGTTCAAACATTAAGCGTTATAAGGTAACAAAACGTTACAAACAAACTGCGAAGTATTCATGCTCGTACCTTACCAAGAGTAGAAAATTCATTGTCAAATTTTAGAGACTTGATTATCGCATGCGAATCATTTAACGTAACAGTGCCACTTACCACGCAATGAGCGAAGGGAACTGGTATCGTAGTTGAATAGGAATGGGGGACTCGGCTTGCGAGGAGGAGTTTAAACACGAAGTGAATAAAAATCAATAATATCAATGCAAAAGATTATTAAATAAAGTAATCAGTTACACTATGCATCAGGAAGAGAAGCGAGTCCTGAATGCATTTCATACCAGAACTTCTATTCCGCTAAATGTTCTTAATTTTATCCATCGAGAATATTCTGGAGAAAGAGGATCGTTGTGGTTGCTGAGTGACATAAGATTCCTCAGACATTAATAAATACGTCGGCTGTATTGTCGAGGCTTCTAACCAACCTCGCATTCGCATCACCAATATATATTGTTTCTTCGTTTTCGACATTCTCCTGCAGTCGCACCTGTACTGAAATATGCTGATGCCTCTTTATCCAATGCTTCCATCGAAAACTAGACAATTTACAATTTCCCGTCCATTTTAATACCTGGTATAGTTCACTATATTTCTTTAGCCCCTGCCATTTCCGTCGGTAAAAATGCAATCTCCAAAAGGTTTCCTCTTCAATTTTTGGAGAGGACTTGGAAGGGTGCACTCAAGCAAATATTTTCTTGGAGAGTCGAGAGCCTTCTATTTCATCGAATTTTAGTCGGCATTGCCACGACGTAACCTATCGACTGGGCGAGCTGTTAAAAGAGGAGCGAGAATGCAGACAGAAACTTTTTGAGTGTCTTTGAATTAGAAATTTCGACTGCCATGCATACATCATTGAACGTACATAGGATTTGAGACAATATTTTTTACATCGTCTTCCCACGTACCAGAAACGAATTCGTATAGGAACTTTCGAAGAAAGTTCCTTTACTAAGTTAGAAGTCTTATCAATTGGCTACGTAATTTTGAACTATGGTGGATTTTAAGCCAGTCACTACTTTAATTTGCGTCAATATTAATACAAATTTAAATATTAAATGTGACACAAATGATGACAGGCCCAAACTGAACATTTCTGTGCTGCCGCTACCCAGTTTCGGGATGGCACAACCGCAAAAACAGGGGTGATCACCGGCGGCCTGCCCCACTGTTGAGCACGATTTTTGATTGGGTATGCGTAGGCTTCAACTGACTTCTTCACGCGTTTTGCCGCATTTCCATTGCTCATATGGGTGTGTAGCCGAATAAAAAGTAAAATAGATTGTTGCAACGGAAACGAGCCAAGTGGGACTTTCACCCGAGTCCCATGCCATCAAACACCTATAATGCACAGGTACCTGAGTAGACAAGATGTAGAACAGGTAAGACTAGTCGAAGAACAGGTAGTATTATTGACACTTGTGATCAGCGACTACCTTCACTACTAATACCCACAGCACTTTTGCAGAGAAAGAAAAGAAGGAATGAGGAAAAGACGTGCATATGTTGATGATACTTTCTCGCTTTTTAGATCTGTAGATCACGTAAATTAGTTTTTAAATTACCTGACGAGTAAACATAGTGCAACACAATTCACCGAAGAAATAGAAACTAACGACACGCTCAATTTTTAGATATAACAGCGAAGAAGACGGAAAAATCCTTTCAGACTAGCTTTTATCGCAAGAAAACACAGTGGTTTATGTCTTAAATTTGATAGCGCATACAATTTGAGATATAAAGATTATTTTATGTCAGGCCTCATTAGCCGGGCTCATAAAATATTCTTTAGCAACTGATTTTTTTTCAATGAGCTGGAATATCTCCCATGTTTTTCGAAAAAAATTCATCCGTTATCATTGATTGAGAGAATATTTCAGATGGAAGTTGAAAACAATAGGGAAGACAAATTAGGGACTTCAAAGGTTCCAAGAAAAGTGTTATCTGTCAGGGCCATACATTTCTCACGTAGAAAATAAAAAAACACGTATTCCAAAATGTTATCTTCATAGTTTCCATCCGCATAAAAATTTACACGTTATTTTTTGTAATAGTTTTGGTTTCGGAAGTTTTTTTGCGTATACGGATGGGATGCCAGACCTGTTGCGCAGCTGTGTGGTGTTTGAATACTCGTATTAGTATAATCAGTGTCGTGCTACCTACAATGACGAAACCGTACGTCATTTGACAAAACGCAAAGCTGGGCAGAAGGGGATGTCTCCCCGCACCGGAGGGCGAAGGCGAACCTGCTTCCTAATAATATACGGAATCATTCGATTGAACTACACTATCTTGTTCATGTCAATAATTTTAAGATCATTTCCAGCTGCAATAAATCTTGTCTAAAGCCTCTATAAGAGAGTACCTCGGTCAACTAGGTCAAACCCACTTTACTGTAAATGATGTGGATAGCTCTGTACCACTTAGTATTTTAGCTTAGATCTACTTTTTCTTGTGTCCTAATCTAGAATTTTGTCTTCATAGATGATTTCTAAAATTGTGTGTTTAACTTTACAGAGAGTGAAGACGAGCGAAGTGTCGCTCGACAGCCCTAATTTTAACAAACATCTAATTCTCTTGAGATGTTTTTGCCCACCTTAACCTTTAATTTCACGCCGCTTGTGCATTCCCAAACGAAAATAAATCAACGCAATTCTTAATGAAAGGTATGGCTGTGATGGGCTGAGACAGCTAAGAGTGTGTGAAAGTGCAAGTTTGAAGCTTCGAAAAGTACAAGAGACTTAGAATTTCTCCAGACATGTTGCGTCCGAAGTTCTTGAGCGTCAAGCTCTACGGTCGCCGCGCTCATCAGTGCTGTGACTGCACCAACTTTCAAACAAAACTAATGAACAAGGAAATTAAAAACAAGCGGGCGTTGAAGACGGTTCTGCAGACACAGTTACTGAACTCTCGTCAGCAATTACAACAGTTTGTATCTCGGATGGATTTTAATCAACTTGTTAAGTAAGTTAGATAAGTCTGAAATTTTTATTTTATTTTCAGAGCTCACTCATGGAAACTTTTTCCGCTAGGTCTTACCAAGCATTATGATACACTTCAACGTGATGACGTCAACATTAATAAGTCAAGTAAGGTCCTGTCAGAGAGGAAAAAAAGACCCTCAGCTTAAGCTTGAAGTTTTGCTTCTCACCCAATACTTTTAATTATTCTCGTACTTGTATCTGAATAATTTTACTATATGCTGAAAGACGACTCGATCAAAACCAAAATAATTTAGATGTGATGATGTCTACATTGCGATATTGCAGTAACCAAGAATATATTGTTCGTATTTAATACTATCACGTTAATGAAATTAAATAGAAATTCTCGTATCACTTGTTCTCGTATCACTTGCTTTACCTCGTATCACTTGTTCTCGGGGAGTCCTTAGGGACATTTTGGGGAACCTTTGAGCTCCGTAGCGACCCGGTTGAGAAACATTTCTTCAGATTTTTTGGTACCCTAACTTGGCGCTTGAATTTCTTTGGCTAGTACCTTCCATATCTCTTCCAATTATATTCCCGTTATCTAAACCCTAGCAATGCTAAATATGACATAATATTCAACTCTTCTGAGTACTCTTTATACCCAGCATGCACGAGGCAAGGCATTCGATAGAGCTTTTTGTACCATTTTTGCACACTTGGAGTTATTCGAAATTATATTAATGCGTGATTGGTTTACTCGACTGTTCTACGTAAGAAACCCTCTCATCGTTTCAATTGAGAACATGTTCTTAAAAATTTGCTGTCTCTTTATGTAAGGTTAGGAGAAATTTGATTTCCCAACTCGAAAAGCCGTTCAAGCCTTTTCAATTTGAGACAGGATTGAAAATTTCTTGCAACAATATTTGCAAAAGCGAGGCTCGTTATTCCTGAGTTCACAGTGTTTTGAATTAATAAGACTGGTAGGCGATAAGAGTTTGGGTAGCGCTCTGCAGCGCCAAAGGCTTTGTTATCTTTCCATTAGAAGCCTTGTTGCTCGGCCTGTGATGGTTCCCACAGCCTTTGCGCCTTCATAGAGGAGCTGGTCACAGTAGCCATCCTCACGTCTCTCGACCTAAGTTGTTCAGTGTTGTATTACAAATTACGCTGAGTTATCACCTTCAATCTGCCCTGCTTTGGGTGGCGCATTTTTCTTCAATTTTGGCTGTTTTAGCTGCCATTTAAGCAGGAATTCAACAAGTTTGGATATATACAGGATCAGAAATCGTTGTAAAATGAGGGCATGCCATTTAATTGAAGGTGTCAATTACCTCAGCAGCGTATGTGGTATAATTGTTATAATTTGACTTTTATTAAAATGTCACAGTAATGTGGTGGCTGTTATAGATCATCTGACTCCATACCGTTCTTAAAGTGTTTAGTAATAATTAAGAATTTTAATAAAAAATCCCAAGTTACGGGGCTTTTAACATAAATATTATGAACTATATTGCAATATCTAAATGTACTCTATCCTACAATAGTCTAGGCACAAACCTGAACCTTCACTTGAGCAGCAGCACGCCTGGTTGACTTTGCATTCATGAGAATCTACCCTATTTTTAAATGAAAAATTTAAGTTTTGTTATCCAAAAGAAGACAATCCCATGAGATAAGTTTTTCAAAATGTGCATTAACAAAAATTCGTAGAGAAATATTTTGTACAATTTTTATTCAGAAGCATTCAAATTTCTCTGAAGAGGTCCCATTTGTGCATAATTGACCATGTAATTATTAGTTACAGTACTTGGACCCGGGGTTTCAAGTACTCCTTCCTACATACTGGTTGTACTCGTGCAAAAACGTCCCCTCTTTTATTCTTGTTTACGTTGTCGTTTTGCACAGTCCTAAAAACTGATAAATACTTCCAATGGAAGATTGAAGTTCGGAATCACGGAGTAAATTAAAAGAGCTGGTTGTTGTATCGAGCCAAAGTATGAATCTTAGTTCGACATGATGAAAGTGTGACATACAACTTGTGCAATTCGTTGTGTTCTCTATAACTTTAAAAATACCTCTTCTGTCTCTTCAACAAAATTCCTTGTAAATTTTTATTATCTCCACTGATTAACAAATCTAAAAGGAAATTTAAATAACGGTTGATGATGACCTATACCTTATCAATTAGAAACAATAATTTATATTTTAACATATTCTTGTCTCTTTGATCTCAAGCTGTGCTATTTAACTCTGAATTAATTGCTACATGATGTGATTCAGGGCACTTGCATAAAATAATTCACTTTTTCACTCGATTTCTAACGCTTAACTCCTCACTACAGCGTAGTCTCCTTTTTATAACTGCAATTTTCTAGCCTGCCAGTGACGAAGTTAAGAACGATTTATTCCTAGTGAAGATAGCGTCATAGAGAATTCATTTCATGAAAACATCCTGTCCCAAAACTAAGGAAATTGAAGCAACTTCATCGAATAGATCCTTTATTGGGAGAGAACTTAGCAGCGTACGCCTCTATAAGAGAGAAAACATAGACATTATCACTATCTATTTAAAGAACACATTGACAACTGACTATTCTGAACAGAAAACAATGGCATCATACTGTTTTCAACACAGGATACGGCCTTCAATTACTTGCGATATATTTGATATAATTATTTCAATTTAATTTCCAGTTAATTAAAGCTAAATTCAAGGTCAAAGGATATAATCAATGAAAATGAAGGCATCTATCTAGCACCGTGCATCACATCACGCTGTTCAAAATAAGCACGAACAATTAATCAAATTTTATCAGCATAGTAACCGGTAAAAATATGGCTTAATAATTAACATGAGAGGGAAAATATTGGTGCCAAACCAAGTAAATAAGCTACGCAGAATTTTTTTTACTGTAAATTGCTCACAAAATCGAAACACATATTACATATGCAAATCATCAATACATCATAACATGCATAGCAACGAACGTCTTGAAGCTTCGGCGCTTAGAACTACCGCCAACTCTAGTCTAATTGAACCAGACAACCCGTCGTTGCGAATTCTGTGCGTCAAAATGACTTTCGTTTTGCACGAGACGAATGCATAATTGTAACCCTGAGCTAATTCACCAATCAATCTAGCTAAAACGAAACATTATTTCAAGAGGTAAATTAAATGCATGTTTTACCCATAGGAATGTACAGCCATGGAAATCCTTACTCTCCTCCAGCCACTGTAGCACTGAGCTGACGAGGGAAAGATGACATGCCTTGATTGAGTTATGATTCGATTTTGCGGAGTGTGTTGAGCCGCTCAGGCCGTTGTTCGCATACACCAGAAATATTAATTTAAGATGAGATAAATTGCAGTAACTCAATGTTTCATGGGTAGGTAATCAAAATCTGAAGCAACAAGTTGTCACAAAACATGAATGGATTTGTACTAAATACAATACGAACCTTGACATCAGGGACATATTGAATCCAGATTATAACTTGAAGTTGGCTTCAAATCTAAATGAAAATAAGCAGAAAGTTTTAAGAAAGGCTTGCGCCTTATGAAACTTTTGAAGATTATTTTGGACGTCATTTGAAACCCATACGAACTCTGTTTCTTTAGTGTTCCAACAGCGCACGCAAGCGTACGCATTTTGCTACCGATATCAGGGCGTATTACGAGATCATACATAGGCAGCTGTGATGCGTTAAGGTTGAAATAATACAAAAAATTTATTTGTCAGTTTTCGCTCTAGAATTAGGCGAAATTTTTACTATTAAATGCAGCTCAGGAAATTTTCACAAATATACTTAATATTCGTTGAGTAGCTAGGTAACAGCGAATCGTAATTTTCCAAGAAAAAACTTAATCGGAAAAAAATTAAATTTATACAAAAAATATTTAATTCCTACAAACCACTCAAGAATGAACAGTTTATAATTCTACTTTATGAGAGTAGAATTTTTTAAAGAAAAGATGACTTCGATAGTCCTAATCTTCATTGACCTGATAACGGTAAAAATCATAGAAATCAACCAAAACCTGATATTTCCCCCTTAGCTTGTACGTCAACTTCTTCAACTTACCAGAAGTAAGCAATGTATTGATGATAATCTTCCAATATTTTCCTTTTGATGAAGATTAATTGGACTCGAGCACAGATTTATATGCTCAGCAAAGCTGTGCATCCATGCATAATCAGTAGTTGCTGTGCACACTCTTAGTCGCCCTGCAGCCCTGGGCATTTACGCTGATAGCAAAAATGAAATTATTCGGATTCAATTTACCTTTGGCCTACTTCAGAAAGTCATCCGAGACTTTACTTCATAGGAATCACAGCGAAAATAATTTGTCACTGCTTTGCTCAGTCGAGCTGAGCCACCTGAGTCATGAGGACGATCCAGTATATGGTCCAGTATATGATGTTTGCTCAGTCGAGCTGGGCCACCTGAGTCATGAGCACGATCCAGTATATGATGTTGAAAATGATGAAGGTGAGCGGGTACAGGATCCTGAAGGCTCGGTCCAGCCACTGAGCCACCAGCTGACTCCGAGACGCGAGCTCGTTAGTGTCCTCCACCTCCAGAACATAACATGGATTAATAAGTGCTATTCAGTAACGGGAAGAAGCTACGACATCGTGAGTTCGAGTAAGTTTAAGATGCGAGAAACTAAAAGTTTCGAAGTGAAAAGTAGGGCAAACGGAGCAGCATCAAAAGAAATTTTGTATTAAAAGCACCTTTCCTACATGTTAAAACCAAACGTTTTGAATCATTAGACTCATCAGTGGTAGGAATCTGTGACAAAATTGCATATTTTACTCCAAATATTTTGAAAATTTTTGAATGCAGAATGCGCTCAAAAAAGAAGTTCGTACAAAACATGAATATAAAGTGAAAGTGAATAAATTATCTAGCAGGCAGTTGTAACCCAAATGCAGATGCACTACTTGTATCTTTGAGTTTAGATTTTTATATATGATGACCAAAACGCCCAAACTGTAAAAATCGCGGCGGCGAGTTCCTTGACTAGTTTCATATCAAACATCACAGCATAACTTTTACTATTGTGTATGAGCACAATAGAAAATTTTAATTTCTTGATATATCCATTCGGAAAAATACTAATAAATGCTTCTCTTCCGTATACTGAAAAAGTACAGTTATTCGAATAAGAATTAGTTTTGAGGTATAGAAATTTAAAAAATAAATAGCAAAAGAACATTACTCCGCAAAAATTATAATACTTGTTCTACGTACATGATTTTGCATGAGTTTTTATTTTCAAGATGTTCTAGCTCCTCTTATATTTGACTATAGTTTGCCTCATCTTTCTCCAAAATCTGAAAAACTATTAATTGACCTACAAAACTTTCTAGAAACATAAATATTAAGCCAAAAATTCTCAATTCTCTTAACTAATAAATTTAGAATACGTCCCCTTTTCGCTTTAAGGATTGACTCCCGATGAGCATGAAACCCTATGAAGTATACTCGATCAGTTGTGCACAGTGTGCATCTGAGTACGCGGGCCGTACGTTATACTTGATCAGTTGTGCACAGTGTGCATCTGAGTACACGGACCGTACGTTATACTTGATCAGTTGTGCACAGCGTGCATCTGAGTACACGGACCGTACGTTATACCTGATCAGTTGTGCACAG
>VOMN01019528.1:0-20054 GCA_014899125.1 Orchestia grillus
AAAACCCACAGCACGCATTCGTAAGTGTGGTCTTATTTATTTTTTATAACGGTCATAAATGGTCTGTTAAGAAAAGGCATTCAACCCTTGATGAAAATAGAATTCAATACTCTTATAAGTGAAAGAAACTGTACACATTCAGTCTTGAATGTTAAATGAGGTTGCGGAAGACGATCGATTCAGAGATTTTCATCATATCATCAATTTCAAGAGTGTCTTCACATGCAGTATAATACTAAAAATAATACATTCTCTGCAGGCTCAGAAATGCTAAGCGTACAAAAAATCACAGACTCATTGGACTAAGTCACTGAGACACGTAAATCCATTGAGATGTGAACCCAAAGTTCTGGATCTAAGATTGACGCTGTAATTTCGGGGTGATTATAAAGATCTGAAGGATTATTCGTGTGCTCTATAGAATCAACGTATAATATTTCTTCCTTTGATAGCTGAAATTCATTAAAAAAGAATGAATTTATATAATGAATTCTTCCCGGTTAAAATTGAAACTTCACCTTCAAATTGGATTTATTCTAATGAGAGAGATGAGGCTAACGCTTGATCGACTGATCAGATCTGAGCTCATACGAATAATTTCTAATTCGAATCCAAAATTTGACCTACATATGACGTCCAATAATTGCGTCATAGAAGTCAACTCTTCTTGAATACATTCCTTCCCATTAGAGTATATTTTACATATTCCTACCCACCTGAGCTAAAAAAATCCCGTTATGTGGATTCTAAACAGCAATTAAATTATTTATTTGAATTATCAAAAAACACCATACATATTTCTCGAACGGTTTTCACAAGCCAGTTTGCTACCACATGCAGAAACGATGAAAACTGAGCTGGCAAGCACGATATCAAACGGTAAACCAAATAACCAGAGGGACGCCAATGTTTCCACGTCGCTGACTGAGCGATATAAAACCGAAACATCTAATCTTACGGCCCGCTTTTGGGGCAGCATTGAGGCACTGGAAATCTAGCTCCCCGAGCCATCGAAGGCTCGTTTGCAGCTCGAAAAGTCGATGGTATTGACATGAGGTGCGTTTGACGTACGGCTGCAGGGCCTCCGTCACACTGAGGTCTTGTCTGGCTTTGTGCACGAGGCCACGCTTGTCTGAGTGGGCACGTTTGTGCATGCAGCCGTCCTTGCTCGACGGACTTTCGTGTGTGCAGCAATGCTCGCCCTACAGGGACTTCCTTGTATACAATCATACCTGCCTTACAAAGGCCTTCTTGCATATAACTATTCATCTTTACCCAGGGTTTTTTGTTTACCTTCAAAATTCAAAATCGTTACAGAGGCCTTACTCCAAAAATAATTTCTCCAAAATCTTTACATAGGCTTTTGTGCATACTACCATGCTTGCCTTACAGGGACTTTGTTCTATAAAATCATGCTTCCCCTACAAAGACTTTTGTGTATACAACAATTCTCACCCTACCAAAATTTTCTTAAATAAAACCATGTTTACCCTATAAAGACTTTCTTTGTAATACTCAACCATGCTTCTTTCACAAATTCTTCCGTGGAGACAACCATGCTTCCTTCACAAATTCTTTTGTGGAGACAACCATGATTCCCCTATAATTTTTTTCGTGGAAACAACCATTCTTCTCCTAAAGAGATTCATGACTACGAGTACAACCGCTCTGGCTTAAGACTTCCTTCCATATATGTAAGCAAGCTCAAGATAAGACTATATGGCTCAATTATTACAATGGAGTCTCATAGAAAACGAAGCGGATGTCGTTATGATTGTCGTTCAAATAATTTTTTCAAGCTTCGTAATGCCATTGCAAGATTTCAATGGAAATAAATATGATCCTGTCAGTTTACTGTGTGGATAAAAATTTAGGCAAATCAGACAACAATTTACCGTACCAGCAGCGAGAGAAGGCCGTCCACAGTTTATCACGGTATCACGAATGTTACAAACATGACACAAACGTGGGTGTGATGGATGGGTGGTAGGAATTACCACGAATGTGGTTGCATTTTTAGAAGTGTCAGCTTTGGATTTCTGTTGGAAAGAAATGAAAAGGGAAGCAGTTTGAATCTTGAGTCACGATATTTTCAAAATTCATTTCCTTCTTTGCGTTTGGTAAATGGAAATTCAGCAATTAAAACGGAGATACTGGGAAATTTAGAGCTCTCACGATTTGAATTTAGTTGTAGGTTTTGGTAACACGCAAGGCTTTCTGCCTTTTGATTGTAGAGTAAAACAACATCAAATCCATCATGATGTATCCATACATATTATTTTTTAATTCCGTTCGTACTTCAAAATTTAGGCTTAATCATCGAATTATTCACGCATAATAAAGACTTTTATACATTTTTATTGTACATCTTTTTAATTATTACGTGACTTGCATCAGCAATGCTAACAGAACACTAGAAATGAAATAAAGAAGGCAAACAACATTTAAAGCATGTAAAAACATGTTTTTCAGTTTGATAACATCAATAAATTTGTCTGCAACCCAAGGGAATCTTTATTCGAATGTGACCTACGAACCTTTGTATCCTAACTGACATAAAGCACTATTATAAGGCAAGGCCTCCTTATAAATTTCTCTGTTATTCGGCACCACAACATGTAGTACCTTCCTTAGATGTTGCTCCATGCATTTTAAACATGTTGGAGCTACTCAACTTCTTGGTAACCAGTGGAAAATTTAGAACAATTTAAAGTTTATCTCATGCTTCGTTTGTGGTGGACGCAGTTCAATTTAGAAATTTGAATCAAATTCCCTGTTTTTTTCGATGTTTTTACAGTCGGAGTACTTAATACCTTCCAGCAACGGAATGTTCATTTTCAATTCAACAAATCAAAGCTAGAACTTTAAGCACGGGTACTAGTCAATATCTGAAAGTACATTAAAATTCTGTTATAATCATTCGCGAAATCCCATAAATAATTCAGTTATAATTTTTTCACTGGAAAATTTTTCCTTTGGTTTTTGAAGGCAGATTAGATACGCATGACGAGGTACCGAATTAGTTCCAAAAGTATTGGCGAATTTGTCATGAAATCCTTGCCACTTCGATGCTATTTACTGACCATCGCCAATTCGCACCGAAATTTAATCTCCGATCCAGATTTGCATTGTAAAATTGGACATCTGAAAACTAGAGACTGAACGCTTCCTTAATCGGCACGGATTTCCCGTAAACCAAATTAAAAGTTCTTTCCTTTTTTTACTTTTTGATATACGAACAAAGATAAAGTTTGGAGCAATAATACTTTGCTGATGGTCCCTCCAAAATAGCTTTCAGCTAACAGCAATCGATACCGATGCCTCAAAGTATCCAAGGAGCTCTTTTACCCATATACCTTACTTTGTTGCTAGGTTTCTGCTTTTGTTACAATTATATTTTGATTCCTAAGAGTGCTCTTATAAACCTTCATAGAATATCAAAGCCAGGGTCACAACTCTTAACATAACTTCATTGGTTTCTTTAGTACAGCAAAAGACCATCTGAAAAAATGTAAACGTTGCGGGATCCTCCCATCATCAGTGAGGTACGAAAAATATTAAGGAAATATTATATGAAAATGAAAGACATTAGAAAACCAAAAGAGATTATACAGACACGGCGCATTAAAATTAGATGAAGTAATCGTGAAATTTACCTATTGACTGTACATACAGAGTTGGCCCTATTTTGATCATCCAAGGGAAGTTTCTGTTTGTGTATAGATGAACACCCCCACAATTACTGTATCTAATTTTAATGTGCCGTGTTTATTTAATCTCTTTTTATTTGCTAATGCCAATAATTTCCCTTTAATTTTTCTAAATATTTTTCATATCGTACCGATGATGGGAAAATCCCGAAACTTTTACATTTTTCTGATGGTGTTAACTGTAGTAAAGGAATCAAAGAAGTTGTGTTAAGAAATGTGACCCCGGTTTTATTATATTTCTCATAAGACTACATTCCGAACCAGTTCTATTTCGTGGATTACAAAAAGTAAATTTCTTTAGGTTTCGATTAAACTTCCTACAACGCTTGGATTCAAGTCGCAGAGCGTGGGCGGCGGTCTAAGGCAATCCAGCGTTTTCTTGCGACCACTTCTCATCTTCTGGTTCCGGATGAAGCCTTGGAATGGACCAATCTCCGATGCCTGTTCTTGTTTACATGCACGCAGAATCAATTTATGGGTGACAAGCCGCTCGAATATCATTTGAATGACCTGCGCCCGGGAATATCTCACAAAAATGCGACAATAGCGATGTGCCACGAAGACTTTTAAGTTCTGGAGCTGAGGCATTTAAGGTGAGGTTCAGACCCGTATGAATTAGACGTGAAGATTTGCTATCTTGTTGACCCGTAAGAAGGTTATTGTGATAACAAAGAAAACTTTTCTTGAGAAGCATGTTTTAAAGCCGCATTAAGTACAGGTTGAGCCCATCTGCAGCATCCCTAATGATATGAAGCAGATAAACAGTAGTAATTTTGTAACTGAAATGAGTTTTCTGATGGGTTGTTAAGCCAGTGTTGACATTACCGCGCCACTCATTACCGTGTTCAGTGTCGAAAAAATGCTGAAGTTTGCTTCCCTGTTACTTAAGATTTCTGTAACAAAAAGGAAGGGTAGCATTTCACCACATATTTCACTACGCGTTTGCTATCAATGTTGCTTAACCAACAATCACTTTCGGATTGCCGAATTGAATTCTATTTCTCTAAAAAATAAATCATCTGCTTAATTTTTTAACGTCATTCTGGATGGCTTAATACAGCCAGGCAATATAATAACCCATGTACAAAAGTTGAACATTAGACTTTCTCACTCTTAGAACAAATGGCTGAGTGTGCACTGGCAAATTTTAAAAATCTATAAAAAAACGTTTTATAGGTAATTTTTTACTGATTACACAATTCACCTGCTACTGAAATTTTGAATTCAATTATATTTATATCATCAATGTCACAAACGGGAATCATACGATGGTGGAAATGGGGAATCGTTGGCACCAGCGCAGGAGGAGGCGTCCAGGTGGCCGGAGGCGCCGAGCTAGGAAACTTTTCTCTTTGTTAGTGCTCTTCTGCTGGATGTAAGCCCACGCTATGCAACAAAATGCCCGAGATCACACCCCGCTCTTTCAGATCTGGGCGATGCGAACGGGTTCTACATGCATAGTTAGGAATTGCAATGAATAATGAAGATTTTACAAGGTCTACTGAAAAGGAGAACTGTAATCGTTCCGCTCGAAAGCTCTGTAGAAAATAGAATTAAAATCCTAGAATTGTCGTGTTCATCCCCGCCTTTATTTTGTGTTTTTTAAGTAGAATGAAAATTTCCCTTAAATCAATCCATGTTTAATATCATAAGGCGATATGTTCTGCCTTGTAATATTAAATCAATCCAATGTAGTATCCGCGTACGCTGCCAGCCAATAGCCTGAAACTGAACGAAAAACTCTCAAAAAGTTTGGTACAACATGCAAGCAATATAGAAAAAAACAAAGCTTACAGGCTGTTTCACTTGAAAAAAGCACTGTACTTCTGCTACTTCAGAACAAAATAGGCGGTATTTTGCTCATCTGATGACACGACCTCGTACCGGTACGAGCATATGTACAAAAGTGCTCTACTACCTTCCCTGATATCAGCGCTTGATGCCTACTCCTGAGTGGAATCAGCATCACAGTCACGCTGAAGCAAAACACAAGAAGAATGATCGATGGCCGAGGACTGAACACAATTTCCCAAGAAGTAAAACTGGCCGGAAATTGAATCGCAAGGAAGAGGTCGTAGGCTTACAAAATCTATGACATAATTGCAGAAGTTCAGTTAAATCCATTTGTTGAGGCAGACTTCTGCATCTCATTAAAAGATTTAGTCTTGCGTTGTATTAGATGAAGTAAATTGAAAGCAAATTCTTACACTGTTGCCTGTAATGTTTTTGAACAGTTATTTGCGACAGAACAAAATTTGAAACGTAAAATACGGGTTTTAAGAGATAGAGCTAGAAATACCACGTCGAGGTCTTCAAAGATGACAAAAACTAACGAATAGATTTATTTTAAACACTTTGTTCATTCCAGTATATTTCTTGTCAGCCAGAGTAATATTCAAGGATATTGCGTACGTGCAGAAGCTAAATTTTTTTTCTGCTGTACAGTTTTAATGGGAAAGTAATTAGACGATCCACTTACTTTAGACACAGCTAAACGCCACTGTTGACTCTATTAGAAATGAAGAAATCAACATGTGAATTGTGTTCAGAAGATATGCAATAAAAACCTAGATTTCACTCATCAATTTAGGCAGAAAATTTATTTTACTTAACAGTGCCCATTAAATATTGAATGCGTTTCCTGATTCGAAAATCATTAGAAATAAACTAATATAAGTTTGGGTACAATCCTCCCTAATTATTTATTCATTCTGCCTCGAAAAGGACACAAATGAACGGACTCTAATATAAGTATAAAACACTGTACCCCGCTAAAATTTAGACATTCTGCCTCATAGAAGACACCAGTAAATACGCTGTGATGAAGGAATGGAACAACCTTCCGCTGAATAATTATGCATTCTGTATCGCATGGACAATAGTAAATGAGCTGTAGTAAAACCATGAGGACTATGTCCAGCTGCAACCCCCTCAATGACTAGCGCTGCATGAGCGGGGGTGGAGGATAAATCACTGAGGGGTGCCAGCCAGGGGCGCCTACGCCAGACGCGTTAGTGGTCCACAAACCAACCTAAGAGGGGCGAGGGGCTCCCACTGCGATCGATGCCCATGCCTCCCTCATTCATATTGCAAGGCCATTCTCAGAACTGCCGCTCCATCCTTTGCTGCCTGCGTTTGAGCCTGCGCACCACCTCCGGAATTTTCTTTTTGGATCGAGATGAACCGGGGCTTCATTTCATTGAAATTGGAATGAACTAATGCATGTCTCGGAGATTTTTTTTTTACTTTTTTTGGTCAGTGAGGGTGTTCCCTGAATCGCAGCTCACATTCGTCTCTTGGCTGGTGATAAATCTGCGATTGATGCGCTTTTTGTTCGTACGTATTAGTGATAAGTTTTGTTAAGTTTAGAGTAAATCCGTGTTTTTAGAGGCGAGAGTTCCGGGTATTTTTCGCCTGGAACTGAGGCTATTGATGAATCGAAGAAATTATAAACAATTCCTTTTCCTAGCGTTAGTAATTCCAATTTTATATTAAACAAACGACTAAATCCTTAAGGTGACAAATATCAGGAGTTAATCATTCATTTCTTATTCTTTTGTTAACTTTTCCTGTCATCTTACGTATACTTAGGGATATGAAATCAAATTCGGACTTAATTTGTTTCATAAGAATTTTAGATTAACAGCAGCGCGTTTCACAGCCAGTGCCGATATTTCAAGCGAAGGTGATGAAAAGATTAATTAACTCAGCATTAGTTCCAGCACTACAGAAGCATGCGCAGGGCACTGGAAGTATCAAACACTCACGGGGTGAGATTCGTGTTTCGCAGCTGCGTACGAAATTAACCGTAGTCATAACCAGCCTTATGGTAACCACCACTTAAGGGAGATTGCAATGTATTTTGCCTAATCTATAAAAATTATCATGTTTCGTAAATCGTAAAATTCACGAAAACATTGATCCACTTACCTCAATCGTAGATGCTGTTAGAATCCGAAAGTTTCTGAGTGAGAATGGTCGTTGATGTTGTATTTGATCCTGGAATATGTTTGCAGATGGCGGTACTGATTTAGAGTAGCGATGTTACTACTATTGGTCATAACGCTTCAAGATTCTAGGCAATTAATTTGATGATCTCTTGAAATCTCATAGGAGAATGAAATGATGCAAGATGAGACACGGGACGTCATTGCTGAAAGAGGATTTTCCTTTGGTGCTCGGTGTCTCCCTCACCTGAAATTTCCAACATTCTAGAGAGGAGAGTGAACTATTTAGCAATAATACGGGTGAAGATTAAGTACGAATAATATCTACAACGGGTAAACTCCATGATCAGTTGCATAACAGAATAATGAGTGCATGAAAAAATGAGCTATATAAGAAAACGCATCAGACAGTTTTTCACTTAAGCCATCATCAACCCTACAACAATGGCCACCAACGCGAACTCCTGACATGCTTTCAATCAACTGGTGAACTTCTGGGTTACTTTTTGTCCACAATCGGCCGCTAACCCATCCTACCTCGACCTAAATATTTACAACACGTACTGTAACATGCTCATAAAAGGAACCAGCAGGAGGAAAACACCACCTTTAGAGAACGCTTGAGATGTTGAACAGCTCCTCTTTCTTCGTGCGCCCATTGTGAAGCAGGTGTTCCTAGTGCTAGTAAAAGCTGGTGTAGTCCAACAAGTTCTCCTTCCAGCAGCCCTCCGCAGCCATCATGGCCCTACAGATCGGGATGATCCTTCCGAACAGCTTTTACGGTGGGGTTCCAAGAACCAGCTGATTGGCCCCTAGCGCCTACGAGCTCCAACACAAGACGCTAGTCCTCTGCAAAGCACAGGAAACAAGTTAGATTGTTTCCGGGAAACGCTTGACCGCTCCTACCTCAGACATGACCCAGCAAACTGGATTTGGCTCAGACAACTGAACTCCACGCGCTGAATGGCTCCTATGAAAGGTTGAGTTCTCTTTTTCCGGAGAACGAATTTTAATTTATTTTCTTCGAATTTCGCCTCATTCTTTGAAAGCTTCTTGACAGTCATGAAAATAAAGAAGATTACAATGTAAAGATATTATTCATAATATTACATTTTTCAGTCACGCGGAATTGTACAACTTTCGGTGGCGAATCTCGTGAGTTTTAAGTTCGTTTGTATTCCACATCAGAAAATATCAATTGTTTTGGTGCTTCACATAGCATGACTGAAACTATGAATCATATAACTCAACTTCGTATCGTACTTATATATAAATATTGTACCATCTTGCGAAGAGTGCATCATAGACCTGATGAGTTCTTACCCAATGGGCATGAGAATATGAATGCATAGATATTGGTGTCACAGTAAACTCTGTAACTTTACAGACTGGAAGTTAATACCATGGTGACCGAGTGGGCAGGAACGACTGCACCCCGACTGAAGTGAGCGTTGTAGTCTCAGGAGAGGCACAGCTGGTGGGCCCAGATAGACTAGTAGGCTCTTAGGGCACCCCATACGGGAAAATGAGGATCATTAACATAGGGTACACTGTTGTATAAAAAAGCCTGCGTTCATGTATATGTAGCGAAATGAGTGACAATAACTCCATAAGAAACTTGAAACTGAGAGCTAGGATTGGCAAGCGAGGTATAATGTATAGGCAATTGAAGTAAAAAACCGCTCACATACGAGTATTCATTTACGTATCAAATGTAGGGTTAGATTCCATAGCGCGAGATTAGTGAATTATTCATGAAAATTAATCAGTAGGCGTAAGTAAATCTTGTGCTTCTAAATACATTTGTTATGACGATGAAACCTTTGAGTCGAGAAAACTGAGAACCTTCTACTTATCTACGTAATTCGTGACTCCTAAGACGAACACTTTCCTGATAATGTGAGAAAATTTTAAAAAGTTTTGTTATATACTCGTACTAGAAGTACTCGTTAATACGTTACTAGCTGATCATATAATTTACAAAATCATAAAACTGATGCCGAGTGTTTTTTGCCCAGTGTTTCTAGCGCCTTTACTCCTGTACAGACAAAACACCTTTCATTTGGACCAGGTGGCGCATATCTAAATCTCAGTCTTTTATAATTCAACCTTTGTTCTGTGAAGCGAATCAGCGCATCCAATTAACTTTCAGACTAATTAATTACCAGTATATCCAACAGCTTAATAATTTTTCAATGGGATTATTCCTGCTGTTTTATAAAAGATTGGAACTGAACACCGTATTCCATATGATTGTCCAACTGAATTGGAAAACTAAATTGACTCATTGTCGTTTTCAACTTGTGACAAAATCGTTTTTCTATCCATGGTTACCACCCATATAAAAAAGTGATGACACGGTTTTACCAGGACGCGCCTAATGGCCTCAGAGTCTCCCTCAGTTTATTCTCTCGAGTCGCTTTATGAGCTTCGCTGATTTTCATGTCTTCATTTCAACTACGATCATTTTGACGCTGTTGATGATTAGGTTAACATTTCCGAGATCAATATCTACATACTTATCGGCTTAGAAAAATTCTCTTACGTGTCTAAGATAAAATAATAATTATTGTCCAAGTACATTATTACTCATTTTAAATTACATATTGTCCCTAGCTTCGATGAGGCCGAAGAATAAACTTATGCAAATATAATGTGTTTTAATGCAGCTTGAAATTATACTAACACGACACGCTGACTGAGTTTGTCCATTTATGACATCTGTTACTGTCGTTTTTCCATCACGTTGAGATTGTTTCATTGACTCACAGCGGAGACTTCGCCAACTTCAGGGTGCCAGTTTGCGCAACACTTCCAGGAAGCTCGAAACTATGCTCGAGTCCGTCACCAAACTGTCATTTCCAGGCGAAAACTTTGGCAAAAACCTTGCCATGTTTTCGAAAGATCGGTAGAGTGATGAGGCGATTAGTGGAGCTCTCCCTTTAAGCTCTTTCCTTTGGCCGACACTCTGCTGCACTCACGCTGAGAGAGCTCCATCGGCCGGTTCCGATATTCAGGCTGCGACGCGCGGCAGAATTTTCCGTGCCCGTAGAAAAATTAGAATATAAAATTGTATGCATTTTAGCGATTGGATGGAAGTTTAACTGAATTGCTTTAGTGGGAGTCATGTAACTTCCCCATGGAATTGAATGATGATAGAGTTTGAGAAAACTGTAAAGATTGCAATGTGCTTGTCATATTTTCTAATTTTTATCAGTAAATCAAAGCTCAAGCAAAGCTTCCTGTGTAATCTATCATTTACTTAACTTGGCATCATTTAAATAGCTGATCCTAAGTAGGAGCGAACAGTCAATAGCAACTCAGAAGACCTAGAGTGTAAAAATTCGTATGAGCGAGAGTATTTTATGTTCTTAAATAAGAACGAACTCAAGCATAGAAAACACGGAATTAGTGCAGATACAGGCGGCAAGATACCAGTGCTAGTGCTGACCACTAGGAATTAGAGAAATAGCATATGTAACACTCACAGAGAGATAGTACGTTTAAGTTTCTCATCGCAACATCTGTCTCACACTTAGCAGTTGCAAAGATTACAGCTGACTGCATGTGTCCCACACTCAGCAGTTGCAAAGATTACAGCTGACTGCATGTGTCCCACACTCAGCAGCTGCAAAGATTACAGCTGACTGCTTGCGTCACACTCAGCGTGGGCGATGAGCCACAGCTTAGGTAAAACATTCAAGGCTCAGCGGCGGTCGAGCAAAAAAAGCCGATGGCGATGGATGAAATCTGCGCGAGAGAAAATTCGGACCCCAAGAGTGCCGTGTCTTTCTACGTATATCACTTATTTCCTGATAAAACTATTTTACATACGTGACTTCCACATCTTATCGTTTGTGTTACAAAGTATCCCTAGAATGTTCAAGTATCGTGTATCACATGTCCGTTGACTCCGGCAACGTACCTTACGTTGATGGAATCGTCCAAATGCCACTTCTCCTTAAGCGATCGCATCTTTTGGCACACGAGTTCAAAAATGAATAATATTGGACCGAGCCATAGCAGTGGTCTATTTCTGAACTAGGTTTGCGTCTTTTGTGTATGGGCAACTGTCTGAGTGTTTGAATGTCTGGCAGTTTGGAAAAAAATCGTCAACTAATTAAAATAAGAAAAAACCGCAAAAACGAAGTAATGGTTTCACCACTTTATGGTTTTCATCGAATCCTATCAGCGCGCACTCAGGGATGTCGCTCTGGAATTGTCAGAAAAAAGTGTGCTAAGTCGCTGTAGCTAAAAATTAAGACATGGTGCAGTAGTGTAATTTTTGTTGATTTATGAAGGGAAAAATCCCAGCGACTGAGATAGCAGTGGTTGCTGAAGATCATCTCCGCAGCGTGCGTAGGTAGAACGCGACAGTTTTCCTAGAACACAGCTCGCAACGATGTCCTCGCCGCTAACGCCAATGTCCGCTGTCATATGAAGAGCTATAAATTTCACTCCTGATAACAGTAACTGGAACGCTTTCCGACTAGTACTTTCTTCTGAACCAACCGTAGTTCTTTATGAAAACTTCGACAAAAATTGCTGGCTTCAAAAGAAGTCAAAAGAAGTGGCCTGGTTCTCAGAAAACTGAGATCCAGGAGGTCATTTCGCATGGTTCTCGAGGAGACAAGAACTCGGGAAGCCCTGGAAGAAATGTGGTGATTTTTTGTTCAGACTGTGCAGGTTTTAATATGTCCTAATTTATCAAATATGAAGTTTTTTCTCTCCGAAACTTCACTCTTTGATTAGCAAAGAG
Organism: Orchestia grillus; assembly: GCA_014899125.1. NCBI lineage: Eukaryota > Metazoa > Arthropoda > Malacostraca > Amphipoda > Talitridae > Orchestia > Orchestia grillus. The sequence goes on from VOMN01019528.1 coordinate 12,417, forward strand.
CCCTTCCTTTTGAGCAGGGACTTTCCAATTTTATAAGCAAAATTAAAATGTTTCGCTAATCATTATTATGAGATAATATTCTTCCGAATCACTGTCGAAAAATTCAAATTCAACAATCTTTGGTGGAGGTCTCATACAGCATTTAATTAAATTCCACATCTCTAAGTCAACGTATGAACGGAATATATTGATATTAAACAAGAGGGATACTCACAGTTGTGGTCGCAGTGTACTCAAGATTTTACTCAATCACCTGCTGGCAGCTGAAACATATGAATGCCGAACGTGCTTTACATCTCATGTTTTTTCTTTTTCATTTACGAACTGATTTGATGTCATATATATGTTTATCATATCGCCATCACCTGATGTTCTGCAATATATTTTATGATAAAATCATGCTCTAAGACTTGTGATGTAAACCATGAAGCATGACCCTTGTTTATTTATATTCATCTTGAATTCATTATTAGTTACATCATTGTCATCATAATTATTTTCATCTCTATAAATCATTAATACTATTGCCTTATAATATATGTTTTCTTAGAGAGTAGGTGACCACGACAATACGCGGTGAAATCAGTTATCCTTACCCTCTATCACTTTATTGCAGAGGGCAGAGCGAACTCTCTATCGTCTTGCTATCGCATTTACAAATAAGCACTCCATCAGATCTCGCTGTTCTTTCTTGTGCAGTTGCTACTATCGGCATCCTCATCATGAAATAGCATCAGCATAAATTCACTGCGTCGTCAGTTTCGCTACTTATATTTTTCTGTGCAATTCCCTTTCGTTACAACATCCATCAGATTCAGGGCAACATGGTGATTGTGTTAGAAGACGTGTAATGATTAATGGCATCTCTCTTCTGCTGGGAGTGGTTGTGTGGTGGTGCGGGTATATAATAGAGGTAGTACGGTGGAGATGGGTTTGTGATGTGTGATGTATAGCGATAGCGTGATGCGGCGGTGTAGTTTTGATGCAACGAAGGACTGCCAGTTGTGAGGAAGTAGTGTGGTGAGGGAACATTTGAGACGGGCAGTTGTGCAGGGGTAATGAGCTGGCAGTGTTTTGTGGTGACATAGGGGTCACGTGATAGCGTTGCAGTGAAACACAAACTGTGATATTGGTGATTTGGTTATGATGACCGGGTTGCAGAATGACGGTAGACGGTAGAGAGAGAGAGTGAGTGTCGCAGAACAGTTCCTTATAAACACTTGATTGAAGAAAGAAATAGCCTCGCTTCAGAAGTACATTTGATGATATATCTTCACATGCCAAAGCTCGGCTTATTAAAGCCTCAGTGCAACTCAGATGTTGTCGCACGATTCCCATTCAAAAGAGCTAAATATTTCTGAGCTGCAGAGTGGGACAAGAAGATCTCTGTTACTCTTGCGCTGTGCTGTAAAAATGCTATAACCTATCATTCATAACCGCTTATAGATAGGTTTTGAGACTATATTGAGTTTCACCGAATTAGATGTGGCTGGAGTGTAACTAGGCTAGTACTACCGAAATAATTCCCGCACGACTCATGAATGAATTCCTAGAGCGTTTCAGGGTATATTTTCGTGCGAGGTCTCTGTATTGAACGTGCAATTCCAGGGGAAATAATCGTTAGTAGCAAACTTTTTGTGAACTTGAAATTTCCAATTAGGCTCTAGAACAGTTGGTGCATGATTTTATCAAAATTTAATTAAACCCATTCCTTAATATTACTTTACATCTGAAATAAACGCAAACAATTCACACAAGAGTTAAAAATATCGACAAAAAATGACAAGAAATGCTTGAAATCCCAAGATGCGAACCGTAGTTGGTGGCAGTATTTTCGAATTTAAACATATGTGAGGATCAATTTGATATGTTCTCAAGTTCACGTTATTGTCATCATTTAGAAAAATTTGGAGAAAATACACAAAATTTTTGCCAATAAAAATATTTAATATTGAGATATCAATGATTTACTCACAAAAAATTGCCAAATAGCTTCGGGACCAACCAATGAGTGTACGTGGGATTTTTTTTCTCGAATACAGCGCACAAATATCCACTTCGCATACCGACCGGTGCAGGACTACCTGACTGCATCTGCTCAATGAGCAAAATAAGTACAAAAATATTAGTTATGGAGGTACTAGACACACCTCGGACTCTAGAGACCATCGTATTAACTTCATATATGAACTCATACCCTGCTTTGGCGAATCTTCTCTAGGAAATATTCAGAATATTTTGGCCATCATGGCTCTTCTCAACATCCTTGACATAGTGGATATCTGTCCCAGAGCAAAGAGTGCAGATCTTTTCCCCGAGTTCTGGAGTGTAATGCAATTACGGCCTAAGAATAGGCGCCGGCCGTGTCACAAATTGGCGGTAACGGGAAGCCGAATTGGCCAAAGTAAGGATAATGGGAGCGGGAGGACAGCGCACAAATAACTGGCCAGTGATAGCACGGCCGGAAATAATGAACCAAAATATCAAAGAGAGCGCGTCAGCCTTCCGAAAGTGCACTCATGTAATTCTTCAAATGAAGTTGCGACTGCGCATCAAGCGAACCACAGACCTGGCCAAATGACAAGGCAGCGTTGAAGGGAAAATAACAGGAAGTTTGGACCACGAAACGAGATGTAAGACATCAAATATTAATGATGTTACGGAATGACAGGCCAAGAAGGTCGTTTTTGGTCACCGAATAATACATACATTCATGTTACAAGGAAACGTTCGTAAGCATACTGCTCCAAGAGAGATTTCGCAAAATATTGTATAAACGACTGAGCATCTTATTAGTGTTATTTTTATTATAGCCGTCTCCGCTTTACAAGCTTGTATTGGAAGTTAAGATCAAAAGTACTTTTTAAAATTTTTCAAACATGCAATTGAGAACAAGTTCTCTGAAATGTTCTAAGCAAGTAAGAGTTAAATTTGCCACAGTGAAGATACGTAGAAAAAAAAATTACTAATATTTCTAATTAGTTTTAGATAAATTATGTAGATTAGGAGACATGAGCTCGTGGTGCAGTGACGCATCGAGGCTTATGCAGGATCTAAAGAACTCCATGAGGAGGTGCTTCATCTTATTTATTAGGCGATGGTAGACACAAAGATATTTTGAGATTTCCCAATCATTTTAGCAGGATTTTCCTTAAATTTTACATTTCCTACTCTTACATTACAATTTAATACTAAAAAAATTCATTTCACCCACAACACTCTGGTATTTCCTGCCTCAGCATGCACTCCACTGTGAAAGGAAAAACAAATACCCTAATGCCCTTTTTTGGGACCTAAGCGGCATGACTTTCACAAAACACTTCAAACGTGCTCTCGGAATTCGAGTGTAAGAAAAGAGAGTTCCTCCACAATCATCCTCCCTGACTTGAGGTGCAAGAGTTCTTGAAAGCACCGACCGACGCAACGTTCCAGGAAGGGAGGGCAATTACGGGCCCCTCTTCTTTAATTAGGCGGCCGCTAACCGCTCCAGCGCGGGAGTCAGCTTCACGTATTTGTGCCACTTCAGCTTCACGTATTTGCGCCACTTCAGCTTCACGTATTTGCGCCACTTCAGCTTCACGTATTTGCGCCACTTCAGCTTCACGTATTTGTGCCACTTTAGCTTCACGTATTTGCGCCACTTCAGCTTCACTTATTTGCGCCACTTCAGCTTCACGTATTTGCACCACTTCAGCTTCACGTATTTGCACCACTTCAGCTTCACGCATTTGCACCACTTCAGCTTCACGCATTTGCACCCTGAGTCCCCAAAGCTCCGGTGTAGTAGCGAGCAGTTCCCAGAGGAGCCAAATTTAGCCTGCTGGCGACATCCTGTCGAATTAATCACGCAAACAAGATGAGGTGCGTAGGAGTACCGAGTAATTAAATAGACATTCATTACAACGTAAGGAGATTCGCGGTAGCGCGTTGGATGCCGAGTGCTCTTGAATTATTAAAGGTACGAAAGATGACACCAAGCGAGGCTTTAGAGCTAAGTGAAAAATCCCCAGAAAATCCGTTCATTCAAACTGTTTTCTCAAATGCTAGCATTGAGTTGGTCCAACGCATAGCAGTCGGTGCAATAAAATCAAAGTGTGGTTGAATTACGGGACTAGGACACCATTCATGAAGTACTACGAAGTTGAGTCGTTTTGCACTCGAAATGGCTATAAAATAATGACCCAGCAAGATGAGGTACATTCTTTTTAAAGGGAAAACGTGAATTTAAAGTAATAATTAACAGTACATACTAAGAGTACATACTATTATATGATTTTGACTTAACATTTCAGAACTTATAACCACGAGTTTAGAAACGTTATGAAAAAGGAATTTGGATTTTGTGAATCAATCCAATTTTATTGTGGTTTGATAAGCCAAGAAAATGTTCTTAAGACAAACTCTCAACGGAGAGTCCTCAATGTTGAATTAACTTTTGATCGATTCTTCGCAGCAAAGAGTAATTTTTTAGCAAGTACCCTGCTGTAAAAGTTCTTACAGTGATTCGGCGTATCCGTTCACGTCTCAGGTGATTTATTGGGAGAGTAAAAACTGATAACATAAATCACGAACAGTTTTATTACTGTTTTCAGACAAACTCAAACAGAGTTATCAATTTGCCTCTCCTACTTGTTGGAGTCTCGTACTAACGGAGATTCTTAGAGAGGATTGTAATAAATATTTTAAAACAGTTTATTCCGCTAACCAATAAGGTGGACGTAATATTCCCAAAGCGTGTTATAAGTTTAAAAAATTATCAAGTTTATCTTTAATTGCGTGAAATTATATTTATTGAAATTGTTCTCCACGAAATTAGCATCCGACGCAAATATAATGGAAACCTAAATGGAAGACGCCGTAGATTTGCCTTAGCTCTGCATACGTACTGTAAGTATGATATGTTTTTTTTTAAGTACTTCTTGGACAATATCCCTACAATAATGCGTCAGGAGTAAGTCTTCGACTAATGTTCAAAAGATATTCAATATAACATAGGAATTCAATATTTAAAAAAAACATTTATGATGTTGTGAAAAAATGGTATTTCACAGAAAGATATTATCATTGTGATATTAGATACTCAAAATAACTTCAATAAATAATATCATCGGCCCATGAAATGAGGAAGGTATTTAACTCGGTGAAATAATACAAAAGGGCCATGGACAGAGACTTGCTATGCCTGTTTTACTTGGCCTAATTCCGCATTAAATGTGCTAACATCGCTTTTGAGTAAGAAAATTCTGATTGTCTCAGCATCCAATATCCAAGCTATTTACTAGTAATCTAGCAGTTGTCTCCTATCTGTATTTGTATACGTGGCATTTTGATATCAGCTACATGGTCTGGTTTACGTCTCTAAGCCAGAAATAATCATGAGAGGAAAGAAGAACTGTATCAGTGAGAACATTTCAAAATTTATCAGGTAATGATTCGATTAATAATTGTGTTATACGAGTAATATCACCGCTCAAGTATCCATGAAAAGAAATTTAACATTCCGGGCAGAATTTCAGAACGGTTCCATCTTATTTAAATGTCGCTTCCTTTTACATAGCATTATTTGAGAAAAATTTCTCACCGCCAGGGGGAAATTTATGCCCAACGATATCAACGGTAGCAAAGCGTATGATTACGAAGGAATACTTCGTTATCTTTATCAAATTCAATTCCGAAATTTGGAGCAGCGGCTGACGGCCAAAATCTGTGCCAATTACGCGGCGCAAAATCACGCAGAGTTCGGCGTAAAGTGACTAAATTTTCTAGTCACAATGGAGCACAATTTTTCGGAGAACTCGGCCTGCGTGAGATTTGCTTAGCCTTTATATACTGAATTTAACTCGGTTATAATTGTTGTTGTGTCACAATGAAGAGCAGTTCATGGCACCGTTGCAGTAGAACCTCGTCATTTGTGAACCGTATTTCACCAAAAATTTTGACGAAGACCGAATATGTGAAAATTGACCTGACATTTTCCACAGAATGAATGTACGTCTAAACAACCGCCACCAAATTTTTGCGAAAATGAGGTTGAAAGCCTACTTGCACCAAAATAAAGCGTATGAATAACAAAGCTTGTCAGTATATTGTGTACGTTTTGAGAGACAACTTCGGCTTCGGCGCAGTTGCCAGGAAGTTTGGCTGGGAGCGCTCTGAAAGACGTCATTTTTCAAAAGTCCCCACCACTTCTCCGCTGATACCGGATGTGTTTGGTTGTCAAACCCCGCCTAGTTGTATGCAAACAAGTAATGCATCTCTGCACTCGATATTGCATACAAATGAGTTATTCCGATTCGCTAGCGTGCACGAAGCGAACTCCATTGCAAAAAAAGCAACGGTCAATGCCGTTACAATTAATTGGAAGAAAATTCGGAACCGATGAACTCTGGATGCACGTTAATGAGGTCACTAAAATGCGTCATCTGCAAGGGGACGTGTTTTGCAGTCGGCACTAGAGGAGGGAGGTGCGAGCGGGAGAGGCTTGACTTCAGCTATGCTAAAAAGACGACATCAAAAGGCTGTGACGGACGCGTGTTGACGCAGGCAAAAGCACCATAACCCCCACAAACGTGTGGTCCCTCGTCGTGTACGTATCAATGGTGATCAATAAAAGCACTAAAAAAGCATATCTCGATGCAGGCAAAACACAATGAAATCAGAGATTATTAATGGTATCACAGGATACGTTGGCAGCGAAAATAACGCCGTCGTTATTGACTTATCACTTTAATTTCCTGCGTGATACGATACTACAGCTCGCACACGTCTTAGTGGCGCACGTGGACGAAAGGGAAAGAGCATGAAGAGAGAAAGCGCAGTTTGTCGATGTGCGATGTTGCGCGGCATTATGCAGCACGTTTGGCTGACATCTGCGCTTCATGGTCATGCGATGTGAAATCAAACACAAAATTACTCGGGAGGTAGAATAGCCTCTAAGAACCAGGGTTTGAGGCGAATTATGAATAATATTTTGAGGTGAGTTCATGTACATAGGAATCTGTTTGTATTTGAAATTACCTAAACTTAGAATTTAAATTTTGGATTATCGATTCGTGCCTATTTTTTCCAGTTTGTACATGCTTTTCGAATCAGCGCGTCTCGAAAGCTAAAAATATACGAAAGAAAACGTCTTCGTTTTCAGTTGCTGGAATCGGCCAGAAAAGCACGTAAGTTTATGAAAATGCATAGGCTAAAACATTTATTTTCGAGGTATGACGATGAGAAAAATTAATTTATTTAATTTGGAGAAGAATTCTCTCAAATAATTTTAAAGAATAATTATAACAATAAATAATTTGTAAAAATTAAAACGGCACCACATGATGAAATCTCCATGTAAAAAAATTAAATTTAGTGCGTAAAGCTTCCCTGCAACCATAATTTAATAGCACATTTTGCGCAACTTTTAGCAAAATAATTAACTTTATTTTATTTGTCAGTATTTCCAACCTAAATTCGGTAATGAAAGACCTCCCCAACAATCATTTGTTTTTTCTTCGCAGCGGTAAGATTATCCCATTTTTTCTGCTACATGGTCAGGTTAGTTCTGAACGTTGTGTCTATGTTTTTTCTTGTTTCACCCGTGTCAACATACATGTATACGTACCGCGAAGGCCATCTCTTTCCTTAGATACTTTA
>VOMN01019529.1:0-16507 GCA_014899125.1 Orchestia grillus
GGGTGCGGACTCTTGGTGGTGCGTACTCTTAGGTTGTTGCTCTCGGTCTCATCTCGGACTAACCCAGGCTTGCAATCGAAAATTGGACAGAAGTTAGATTCTCAAATTTTTTCGATGGATGCGAGAAAATGCGAAGAGAAATTTATTCCTAACTAAATTTTGGAGTGTTAGTACGGAGTGTGGGTATATGCACGGAATTTGGGCGTACGACGTGTGTGTATGTACGGAGTGTTATGTACCGAGTGAGTATGTACGGAGTGAGTATGTAAGGAGTGTTATGTACAGAGAGAGTATGTACGGAGTTTTATGTACAGAGTATGTACGGAGTGTTATGTACCGAGTGAGTATGTACGGAGTGAGTATGTACGGAGTGTTATGTACAGAGCGAGTATGTACGGAGTGCTCGGCCACATCTTTTGCCGACGACACGAGTGTGCGGATGTAGAGCGTGTGTTTGCGTGGCGTGCTTGTATTTACACGGAGCGTGTATTTGCACTGCGTATATGTGCCCACACACTTTCTCGTTCAGGTTTCCTCTCAATATCCAGAACTTGCCCCTTATTCCAACGTTTACGAGAGGCGACACAAGATGTACATAGACTATTATTCGTCGCACCTTCCTCTGCTCCGTGCTCGGCTGCTCTCGAACACTCGGAGCCATTTCGCTGAGATAAAATGCTTCGAGTCCGAGCTGAAGTTCATCATCCGTTGGAGGCATCAAGTCGTAGGGGAAAAGAAAGTTCTCAAAATTTCTTGAGAAGAAAAAATGTACTTCTAATCGGTGAAATAAAAACTCGTAGCATTTTCTTGAGAGTCGCATACGTCTCAAATTTTGAGGTGACATTATAGCCTACAAGATTTACAGTGACAAGTTGATCAGCCAGACTTTTAATATTTATCAAGTGACAAAATGCCAGCGTGTCGTGCAAGTTTCTTTCAATTTACACTTCGATAACGCAATAGTAGAAGTGGTATTAGTGGTATCGTATCGATAACACAAAGTGCACATGGTTCAAACTACAGGCATCATTTAAAAAAAGGAGTTGGAGTGTCTCTTTATCTGAATATGGTATCCTATAAACAGAAGTCATTCATTTCCAAATTATAGCATTCTCTTTGGATAGAAAAACAAGTTAATTCAAAAGTTGTTGAAATTTTTCTTGGTGTGAGATCTCGACAGCACGAGTTTTGTACCAATTGTCGTTGGACTATGAAAAACTTCCAATTCCTTGCCTGTCATTACTTACGATATAGCACATCACCACACCTTCCCTCCGCATCATATTACTTACGATATACCGCATCACTACACCTTTCCGCCGCATCATTTTCCGTAAAATCGTCAAGCAAATCTACATCAGCCTGTGCTGGCCAGTTCCAGCAAGCTTCAGGCCGGGGAAAAGGAATCTCTCTATAAAAATTCCTCTATTTATTGTTGTTTCACTTGCGCGCCATGGACGACTTAGCCGAGTTCAGAAGCTTCCACACGTTGCACTTGAGACTCGACGACTCCTTGAAGCGAGCGACGTTCGAGCCGAACGTGTAGGCCTCCACTTGAGTACGACAGAGGGGACAGCGTCTGCACAGAGAAATCAAATTACAAAAAAACTCTTATTTTGGTAAGAAAGAAATAAAGACGACCAGACGTAGGAAATAGCACGGCTCAAAAGGGACTCCTTTGCGCCTCTTAGTTACGAGGTCCTGGGTTCGATGCGTCATGTGAAACGCTCCCTTCGAAAGAGGAAGATTGAACACGATATTCCTACGAAGGCGGCACATCATTGTGACCCGGGACGATGCGCTTAAACTACTTCAGAGACATTCAAGGCATTCCCAGGGGCTAAAAAGTTTATGCAAGCAATTATCTATACTAATACAGCCTTTGCGTGTATATTTCTTTCGTATCTTCATTCCGTAGCTGAAAGAATTATGAATGAGAAAATTCCCTTGTCTGGATTCTGGGGTGAGTTTTCTTACTCAGCGAGACTGTCAGAGTAGGAAGTCCGTGTCAGTGACGATCCATCATTTCGCATGGGATTTTCCGCAAGTAAGAGGGCATCTTAAGGAATTGGGATCATTTCTAGAGTCGTCTTTGCGTAATGTGTGCACTAGAAAAGACATATTGTTGTTATTGTCCATGGATCACCATCTAGTATGCATGCACAGACAAAGCGGATTGAATTTGTGAGTAAAACAACTACAATTGCGCCACTTTGAAAAGCGCGATACCTCAGAAGGGTTACTAGTCAGACATTTATTGTACAGCAGTTCACAAGCCTGAGTTCTGATCGGTAAGAACCCAGTTAAAAAAATAGGAACAGCGCTACACATTAGGTTAGATTAATAGTTAGTGTAGAGTGCCCTACCCACATCAAATGGGATCTATAGGGAGCTAGCAGAAAACTTATATAGAGTTGACTTCAGAAAACGGGGATTCTACGCACATGGTGTGTTCTCGCGCAAGGTTCTTTGTACATAGAGAAAGCAGGTTAAGAAAAAAGCGTAATAAAAGATAAATTATCAGCAGAGAAGAACACGAGGAGAAGGCTTGGAAGATATGAAGGCGTGGGGAGAGTCCAACATAGTGGTAGCATGACAAACAATTCCCAAGTTTCAAGTTACTCGTAACGAATAGCCGTGAAATACTTCCCTTCCTGTCCGTTTGAAAGATGTGCGTGCACCCGACAACATTTACTGTTCTACTGGAGATCTTAGGATAAAGGTTGAAATTATACTAATCATCAAAATTACTGCTCTGAATTTTGCACCAAACCTTTCGACAGACACCAACTTGGCACAGCCACATAGCTGGGAAGTTTATACGGGAACTAAACTATTAATGTACTTCACTACTCGATATGGAGGCCGTCAGGGTTGCTGACGCTTACCTTTTCGTTGGCTCGAGCGCACCGAATATCCTCTGGGCACAGCTGGAGCACAGGCTGTGCGAGCACTTATCGAGGACCACAAAATTCAGATTCTCGAGCGTGTTGGGGCACACGCAGCAGGTACTGCAGTCAGCTTCGCTTTTGAGGTCATCCAGCGAAATTTGGTTGAGTTTGCTCCACAGAGGCGCCGACAAGTCGTTTAGCGTAGGCTTCTCCTGGAACGCGGACTTGACAGAAAAACTTAGGTCGAGAAACTCTACCGTGGCCTGCAGAAGTTCTGTAATTTGGCGGACCTCATCCGATGAACTTTCGAAGGTACTCAACTCGACAGCAATTTTCATGAGAACTTTTGTCACGGATTGGGATTTCGCATTCATGATTTTTTCCTTGCCCGGGAAACCCATCCCTTTTTCTGCGATCCGAAAGGCAACCTTGTTTAGACAATCTGTTCCATAGGTGAAGATCTTCATCAACATTTTTTGCTTCTGATGGGCTTCCTTTTTCTTACTTTCCGAGGCATTTTGTTGGAACTTCGTCGGAATTCTAGGCATCATGAACCTCATCATCACTTGCCAGAGGCTCTCCAAAAATTGATCGTCATCCATTTCTTCGAAGCTGTGCGTTAAGTGCGTGAGGTACAGGAGCACGTCCGAGGGCCGCAGGAACTCCGGAATGGCTTCGAAGTCGGTGAGTAGTTCCTGCGTAAATAAAAAAATCAATTGAAATGCGTTCAGCTCATTTAATAAAGCACAGCTACCCCTGATTACCCTGATTTGACTCGTACTCGGTTTATTTTTCGTCATAGAGTAGTAACGGCAGAGAAGTAACGGAAATGTAATACTTACAATTTACCAACGATATTCCAGCAACTCTTGCTAACTTTAACACGTTGACTCCGAAGTGGGTCATATATGGTACANCATGTAATTTAACCTGTGTGTAGAATCGGAGTCAACGTGTTCAAAGGTGAACAGTGGCTAATGGTGGCTATAAGAGCAGTACTCGTATCGAATATCGCATTACAAACTTATCCCCCGCCCTGCTGTCTTCTAGCTATATTCTGGCCAGAATAGTTTAAATCTTCAGCGGTTTGGTATGCGTGATCTAACGAGCCTATCATGTAATCGTTAAGATTTGGTTGGTGAAGAGCGGATTTTTTTCCAAAATGAACCTTCACTGTTGAGACTAAGACGCTGGGCGGCGATGTAGCTTTGCAGACGTAGACCTTCATAAAAGTTAGGACAATTTTGTGTAATTGCTGCTGATATTTATTTGAATTTAAATTACTTAGCACAATATTTCATAATGAAATCCATGGAAGTTTGGTATTGGTTAGGTTTTCCAGTGAAATAGCTATAAAATTTCTATTATATATTCAATGAAAACCAGGAATATAAATAATTTCATCCGGTATTTTGGTAGTTTTATTTCGACTTCACGGACTTGGAAAATAAGAAAATCATTTTAATGAAATCTAAGCCAAGTTTCAGTTGTATTATAAACTCCACTTTACATCTTTTTCCGTAACGAATTTCGACATTAACTTCGAACCAATCTTCCTCACCTCGGCCATTGTGAAATCTTTGTGGCTGTCGGTCTCCCAGGTCCGTCAAATTGTTCCAACACAAAAGCCTGGGTTAGCGAGCCTCGCACGTTCTCCAGCAGGTCAAACTCTTCCAAAACCGAGTACTGAAACTCTGCGACCAGGGCTGATGTATAAGAACTTAGCACTGAACTGAAGAAGATCTCAGGCAGACACCTACGACGTGCGTGAGCACAGAACACTGCACCCATCCTTTGTTTCAAAAGCCATCCACCCTGCCGAGAGACTTTTTCTTTGTTTTTGGGACCATTTATCATGGTCAGAGATGTTATCTCGACAAGGCGTCAGATGCAGGCATATGTATTTCGAGCAAAAAATGTGCCCAAGAGATATGGCTTTCGGAAATATCATCTCCCGAGACGAAACAGATACTTTTACAGATTCGAAATTTTAAACGCTTTGCCTTATTTGATTTTGGCCGCTCGGTCTAAGTGACTGGAGCACCACGGTCGCGTCTTCCTTCGCTAGTCCGTTCAGTATTTCCTTCGTTCATGTGCACTTCCTAAACATTTGTTTGTTCAAAGATTTATTTGTTCAAAGATTTATTTGTTCAAAGATTTCTTTATTCAAAGATTTCTTTATTCAAAGATTTATTTGACTTTGATTAGTTCAAGCATTTGATTGACATTTGTTTGTACGCGCATTTGTTGCTTAGTTTTCCAATGAAGTGATGGATTAAGCGACTTGAAGTGTTTTGAAGGGACTCCCTCTTGCAGAGGTGGTCTTTGAGAAAAGAGCTCTGCACGCTCAAAAGCTTTATTGCAAAAACTTTTTTAATGGTTCGTTCGGCTTAAAAACTTAAAGTCAGAAGACAGCGAGAAAAAAAGAACCTGTAAATTCAACAGGTATTTATAATTCATGTACCGATCAGTTGCAAAAATTCGACTAAGTGACCCAGCCGTCCAATTGTGAAAAATTTTGCAGCACTAACAGGCAAACAGAGCAGCGTCTCTTTGCTTAGAAATCAGGAGTCTGTTTTCGATTTCACTCTGATTTTATTGCTTCTCGGACGTCGCCCTTGAAAACTCATCATTCAAGCCACTTCAAGTTCAATGCATAAAAATTTGAAATTATTTTTGAAGCGTATTTACTCATTAAGTTCTCTCGCACGCTCAGCAGTAAAAATTCAAGGTTTTGTAATGATTTCAATCGTATGACGATCACGTGATTTTGTCGCACGCAAACTGAGAAAGCCTTAATTTTGTTTCTTGACGCATTGTTTGTTCCGGGAGAAATCTACTTAAGCTGGACAGATAAGCGAGTGATTAGAAAAAGTGGAAAAGTAAGGTGGGAAAAAAGGAAGAGTGCAGTCAATTGATGAAAGGATGGATGCGATGGAAGAAATGGAAGGGAAGGTGACTAATGGAAGAGTGGAAGCCTTAACATCGCGGAGGGTTTGATGGCACGGGAGATATGATGAAGTGGAACAGCCGCCTCGACTCCGCTGCTTGTATCGTTTTCAGATCTAAAAACAAGATGAGAAGATAATCCGTTAAGTGGATTTACGATTACGAGCGCATAATGGAATTACGATATCCATAACAATATCGATTTCGTAGAAAATGTGGCGCTGATTCCCATACCTCTTGCGTTGTGAGCCTAAATGTAACTGAACGATAACAACTGTACTTTAGGCGTCTGATTTTTATGGAAGAGCTTTGTGGCCTGAAGTACATGACCATTTTGAAAAAAATAAATTTTGCTTCATACTCTGTTCTGTTTAAAAACGGAAATTTATTTCACATTGTTCAGGGCATTTCAAAATTTTTTGAACAAGCTTTACTCTAAGGTTCGCTTCGGTGAAACAAGCTCATTCAACTCTATAGAAGTCTGTCCAAAAATGCTTAGTTAAAAGGTTACTAAGATATTCAATCTAGGATATGCAATCTAAGATATGCAATCTAAGAAGCACGAATGCATTAAACTTTTAAACCTAACGCTCAAGTGTCTGATCGGCCCCTACATCCTGCCGCAAAGACTAAGTGGACGCTTTGACTGGGCTTTTTTTAATGAAGGATTTCCAGGATTGCTACCAAATATCCCTTAAAAAGCCGCAAAGGAATTAAGGTTCCAACAGGATGGGGCTCCGGCACACTTCCAAAGCGCTGGATTGGTTGTGGTGGACCCATTTTCTGGCCACCAAGGCCTCCTGACATGGGTCCCCTAGGTGTCGATTTTTAGGGACACCTGAAGAGTTTGGTGTTCAAAACACCAATTCCGTCCGAAGAAGTTCTCGCGAGTAGGATTATTAACTTAAGTAGGATATTATTCGAGAACTTAATATTAAGTAGGATATTATTACCGCTTCTCGAACGATTATTAACACTCCTGATGTCTTTGCACGAGCTCGGCAGTCATTGTGCCGACGCTTCCCCGCATGCATCACAGCAGACGGACGGAATTTAGAACACCTACGCTTATCATTGAACCTATTTTCAAACTCTGTATTGTTCGTTCATAACAATAAACTTGTTCAAACTTTGATCTCTAATTTTCCTACCCACATGCTTCAACTTTCTCTTCATAACTTTTTAACTAAGCATTTTCGGACGCGTTTTTATACAGTAAAATGAATTCATTTCACCGAAACGAACCATATGTTGAAGTTTGTTCAAAGAATTCTGGAACACCCTGTAGATACGGACTGTCAAAATGATTCAGATAAGTGGTATAAATTTAAAAACATCATAATTATTTGCTAAAGAAGATCCTTATTAGGTTTAACGCTATTTTTCCCAAGTTTCCATGGGCAAATTCGGTCTTCTCATAATGGCTAGGGGCTAATTCTGTTCCGCATAAAAAGAATAATAAGAGTTGTCTGAGAACATTTCGATTGTCATAGGAGCCAAAATTTGGTGATATACCTTTCAGCAATCATTTATAATCACAGAAGAGACGCAAGTTACAACATCTGTGAAGTCTGCCAAAATCTGGGCCTTGCGCACCGACCAATACTGTGTACCTTCAATTGCTTAACTTTTACAATCGTATACGTTTGCGGCCTGTGTCTCTCGTGGCATGTATCTTAAATAACATACAATGCATCTGCGCGGTCTAACTCTTTCGCAGGAACATTCTTAATTATCTACGAGATTATCTGCCAAGTATTTTCATCAATTGTTTCTTAAATTATGGGATGGCGCTGCGAAGAAATTAGACTGGGAACGACAGCTTTGTCCTCAACTTGAAAATCTCGCTGTCACGAAGACCTTAAATCTTGTACAAATCTTGTTGTAGTTTTTGTTGTTGTGAATAGCAGTGCCCCAGGCTGTACGAGATTAACATCTACACCCGCAAGTCCTCAGCCTCGATGCAGCAGAGAATGTAATTCTGCAGATTCTGTAAAACACATTAACTCGTTGAAAAATACTTCTTTCTAATCTTTTAAAAAACATCACTTGAACGCTGTTTTCCTGATGATATCGAGCCCAAAACGTTCCGCGAGTGGTCTGCCAACACCTGAAACCCACAAAGCTTTTGTCGTATAAAAGTCTGTAAATAAAAATTTTGGGCGGTAATGTTTCATCAGAGAAAAACGCATCAATGGTTCATCGGTGACGCGCCTGGGTTTCTCTTACGTGTTTGTCGTATTATTTACGGATCGAAGTCATTGTGTGGGCATCTCTCTTTATTTGTTTTTTTACCTTCTTTCTTTCACCCACCCACATAATTTGGTTTGGGATTCGTCTCCGACGATGGGCCAGTGGCCAAAAAAAACATGTTTTTGACACGAGTATCCTTGAGTGCACGTACGAATTTTTTAGCTCATATGTATGAGCTCATGCTAAACTGAAATTCTTTACGAGCCATCCATGAAATATCATCTTTGATGCGACAAATTTGTAACGAATTACACACAAACTTCGTTTTGTAATGGAATACAGGATTTTCATTTTTTTTTGTGTCTGACAGCGAAAATATTTACACTCCATGCGTACGGTTGGAGACAGAAGTAATTTGCACGCAAGAGATTTCATTATTAATGAATATCTAGTTAGCCAAAAAAGTGTACAAATCGCACAAAATATACATTTTAAAATGCAGGGGGAAAATTTTTAACAAAATTTCTCCTATTGCAAGTATATGGTCTCATATACTCACAAAACATACATACAGTTCGTTCAGACGAAATAACCGTCTTCCAAATTGCCCGTCCTCTCTCTGAAGGGTCGTGTTTGAAGCTTAGACGACTTGCAGCGGGGTCTTTGCGTGCCATGGGAGTTCTACGGCCATTGAAATATTCAATTCCATTGTTCCGCAGTTCTTTACTAATGGTTTTTTCATAATTTCTGTAACAAAGGCTTCCAGATCAAATTTTTATTCCTTGCGGGTCATCTTGAGATTATTTTTAATTTTTTCGCCAAAAATTAATGACACCGAAGATGAATCAATATTTCATGGAGCATCTAACCTTGGTGTTAACCATTAAGCCTTGTAACTGAAACTTACAAATAATCAAACAAGTGGTAGAGATTTGGCAATTATTATACATAAAAAATTTCTGTACGATATTTTATGAGACTGGAGCAGAGTTATTTGGTTCCGCTGCTACTTTGAATTTTTTTCTTTACTTTAGGCATGTCTTTTAGGTGACTGCAGTACATGTGTAAGACGACTCATCAGGGTCAAATTGTCGACGTCTTTGTCGCATCAAATTGATTTTTCTTCACGAGACATCTATATGTTCCGAAGTAACGTATACGATGTGAACGTAAAAATACCATAATAAGAGTGGGAAAGTTGTTTCACAGAAATAGTTGGATACTTTTGTCACGTACCAAACATGATATAAGCGCATGTGAAGCCTTTTTCTTGTGAAGCTCCACACTTTGTTTTTACGAATTTACTCTGTTGAGTAGAATTTATGTTCTGTTGAAAGTTCGAGTAAGTTTGCCCACCTGACGTTTACTAAAAAACAAATTTCAAAGTGAGCAATTACCCGGTTTCCCCCCCCCCTCTCACTCTCCCCTCCCCTTTGCTGCTCGGTCGGATCCCCAACGCACCTGTAATTGGTCTTGTTCCTCACAGGCTGAGGAACGGGGTTTCTCACAGGCTGAGGACTGTGGTTCTTCACAGTGTTTAGGTGGTTCCTCCCGCAAAATTCTTGCTTTAATTCAATTTTAATGATTTGCTAGGCCTCGTCATCAGACCTTAAAGGCAGGAAATCAGAAACAGAAGAGCATGCAACGAGAACCTCACTCGCAACCTGGCCAAACTTGAAGCAGGGGTGAAGTCTAGAATGCACAGGACTATTCATCTCGTTTAACTAAAATTATCATTCAATCGAATACTGTTGTAATTTACAAATCGAACTTAGCACAAGCTGTGTTTACAATGCTTTACTATCCTAATAAAGCAGAATTAAATTAAGGGGTTGATGACATAATTTTAAGTATTGATAAGTTATATCGAAAGATGAGAAGTTCAATTCACCTAACAGTATAATTTTTTGCTACATACTCACTTTCTTGTTGAGTTTTTAAAACATTGGACTTTTAAATTGGCAAACATTTTCAAGACTTTCAGTAGTTTATATTAATAGATATCTGCAGAACCCCGGTTCGACTGCACGTGAATAAATGGTCAAGATAATGAAACATGGCACCTAATATACCGTAGACTTTCCGAGTTCTGGAATCTAGGACATCTAGGTCCACATGCATGACAATATAAACTATTGTACATAATTTTTCATGAGAAGTAGTTGCTGAAATTTGCTGATGAAATATTTGTTCGCCATGGAAGCGCCTAAGGATTTTAGTCATCTGAAACTATCTATGAAGGAATAATTTTTTATCAGTTTCTTAGATTAGACAATATTTATCAAAATGTGAAAATATTTGTCTGTCGCCGGACCACTGCAGTGCATAAATGATTAAAAATTATATTTTTTATAAGATGGTTTGTTAATACGAATTTGACGGGTCAGAACAAACGCTTTACACAGTTCAATTTGATCATACGCCGCGGATAGATATATCATCAGTTCAATTCGGGTTATTTTAGGAGCATAATTTTGTTGAGAGTAAATTTGTACTGGAAATTCAAACAAGATTTAGGGATGCCGCAGTAGAATAACAGACTCTAATTCATGCATTTTTTAGCAGGTGGAGCAGCACGTCGTCGGCTTCGACTTGGAAGCCGAAATTTTCCAGCTCAGGAATATACTCGAGCTTCTCCCCAAACTCATAAGAATTTGAGGTTAAAGGATTTATGGACTAAAGTGTGAGGTGTAGGATTTATGGAGTAGAACTTATGAAGCAAAATTTTTGGAATAGAATGTGTGAAGTAGCATTTGTTGATTATGATTTGTTGAGTACGATTCGTGGAGTAGGGTGTGTGGAGTAGGGAGTCTGGAATATTGTATGTATAGTATTGTGTATACATAAGGGTGTGTAGAGTATTATCTATACAGAAGGGGGTGTAGAGTATTGTGAGAAGGGTGCGTAGAGCATTGTGAGAAGGGTGCGTAGAGCATTGTGAGAAGGGTGTGTGGAGTGTTGTGTATACAGAAGGGTGTGTGGAGTAACGCGTATACAGAAGGGAGCGTGAAGTGTTATTTTTTAGGGAAACTTTGTGTTTGTGTAGCCAGAAATGAAGAGTCAGGGCAGCAAATTCAGGGCTGTAGAGTCTGGGTGGCAGATTCAGTGCTGTAGAGTCTGGGCAGTAGATTCAGTGCTGTAGAGTCAGGGCAGCAGATTCAGTGCTGTAGAGTCAGGGTGGCAGATTCAGTGCTGTAGAGTCTGGGCAGCCGAATCCCTGTTGAGTCCGGGTCGAGGAGTTGAGTCAAGTTTGAGTCACGGAATGAGATTCATGCAACAGAAATAGAGTCGCTAAGAGTCTTGTCATCTGAACGTAGGAGTCAGAGAACGAAAATTAATGTGAGTCATCAAGTCGTAATCGAAAATATTTTTTTTGTCGCTCTCCAGAGCGCGAGTGCTAAAATTGAGCTGTTTTTGAGACGCTAGAGGAGTGTTCTGTTGAACCTTCATTTCGGTATTTTTTTCCTGTTGTTATCTCTCAGTCATCTTTGGAGTCATAAATTAGAAACTTAATGTATTCAGACTTTGGAACTGGTTTCGGGCTCCTCTCAAGCTGATGTTTGAGCCGAGCTGCGATAACTTGAGCCTCCATCTCTGTGTTGAACTCGCCGGAAATTCTTCTGCGTCCGTTTCCATCTCAAGTGACGAAATCGTTGATAATTTTTAAATAAGATAAGCACCCGACCTTGTTTCCAGCTCAGCATCTGCTCAGAACTCTGGGTTCTGTGCTGTAAAGAACCTTTCATTTGAGGTCGCAGAACTCGAGGCAATTATGTCTTGACTTTGGTTTTATTTTATGATGATGAGTTATACTCTCATTGAAAAAGGGATTTTGCGCTATTTAGGTTCAGTCAACAGCTTAAACGAGTATTGCTTTAATCTTTCCAAGTACCTAAATTGGTGAGACTGAAAAAAGTAGAAAGTTATTTTCCCACATGGGATGCTAATAAACATTTAAAAAAAATGCACTAGCCGAATAGCTAATTTTCATACCTATGGATAAAAAACGTGGAACGTTTTCACGCTAAATATTTTTCTCGCTTACGAATATTTGACTCGAACATTTTCTGTCGGTCTTGTATTAATTTACACTGTCATGTTTTTGCTGGAGTCTCGTTGCTCCTGAGGGGGCACAGGATTGGCCATAAGGAATGGGGTCAGGTTAGTTAAGTTTGTCGATCTAAGTTCGGGCGTCCCCAAGAGCGCAATGTTAGGCTAACTTTGCTTTAGCAAGGCCTTCGGGACTTCTATTTTTCGCACTCACTTTGCTGCTTTCCATTTTCATGTCTTCTTCGCTGAATATTCTTTATGTTTTCTAACTCTTTTTTCTTTAATTAACTTGCTGTTTTCATGCACCTCTGGAGATCGCATTCCTTGTGGCTAGCGACCCATAAACTTACTAATAAATAAATAAATAAATAAGTAAATGAATAAATAAATGAATAAATAGATAAATAAATGAATAAATAGATAAATAAATGAATAAATAAATAAATAAGTAAATGAATAAATAAATAAATAAATAAATAGACAAACAAATATATAAAGAAATAAATAATTAGGTAAATAAATAAATCAATAAATACATACCTAGAGCTCTACTGCAGGTGTAATACGTAGGTGCAAGAATACTATTACACTTGACTGTAGCTCCACCTTTGCGTGCGGGAGCAACGGCTATTGTCAGGGCGAAGAATTGCCATTTCCATGAGAATACTAAATTAATGGAGCAGGTCGCTGGGGGATCCTTTTCATCAAACCATTCATCAACCATTCATCAGCTATTCATCAACCATTCATCAGCTATTCATCAACCATTCATCAACCATTCATCAGCTATTCATCAATCATTCATCAACCATTCATCAGCACAGATTTCGACTGGCGTCCGTGGTGTTCAACCTCAAAATAAAGCTGCTTCAAATATTCGAGATGTTTGTAGGAGTGAAACAACTGCGGGAAGTTCACGCCTTTGGGGCTATTGGGTCTCGTTCAGGAACAAATGCCTCGAACAAAAGCTGTTAAAATTTGATTTCTTACGCGGTTGGGAGGGGACGGAGAGACCAACCCACCCAGCAAGACAGCTAGCAAACCTCAAACTGTGTTTTGTAAAGAATATTACTTTGAAGAGCCATTTCCGGAGATGTGTAGGAGTAATTTTTCTCAAGAGTGGAAATCTATTTTAGAAAAGTTTCGATGCAGGGAAAAAGCTATTTTGAAAAATATTCGAACTGTTCCTGAACTGATATTTTGAAATATCACAACGTCTACGGAAACTAGGACCACACTTTCACACCTTCTACCACACTTTCAAGAGCATTATTATGTCGTAGTGCCCTAGGACTGGTGTCTTAGTGTTGATTTTGAGGTTTGATGCTCTTCCAAGGCTGGGCAGGGATCTGAGGCAATACTTTGCGTGGGAGGAAAAGTTAGCACACAGTGTCTGTCATCGTCAGTACGAATATCAAAGGAATGGGCACAAGGAAGTCTCTTCATTTTCAGCGACCGTCCTCAGGGTAGAACCCACAACGCTCATTGCGGGACCTAACTGCAGGCTGAGGTTTGATCAAACGATATCTTTCTCTTCCTTATCATTTGTGTGATAACGCTCTTGTTGCGCAATATTCTCTTCCTTATCATTTGTGTCGCAACGCTATTGTTGCACGATATTTTTGGTACGCTCTTGCTGCACGAATTGATTTGGCAATTGTGTTGGTACGCTCTGGCTGCACGAATTCTTTTAGCAATTGTGTTGGTACGCTCTTGCTGCACGAATTGATTTAGCAATTGTGTTGGTACGCTCTCGCTGTACGAATTTTTTTAGCAATTGTGTTGGTACGCTCTCGCTGTACGAATTTTTTTTAGCAATTGTGTTGATACGCTCTTGCTGCACGAATTTTTTTAGCAATTGTGTTGGTACGCTCTTGCTGCACGATGCTACTGCGGCTGAAGACCAGACCGCATTGGAGGCCGCCTCTTGCATTGCAAAAGAATTATAGAAAAGTTTACTTCGAGTCGTGACTTCGTTTAAAGTTCGCGATTTGCAGCTGAACGTGCTGTTAACTTGAAGTAATTGTGCATTTCGAGTGCAAGGTCGGTGAATCAATGAGTAATAACGCAACTTTACCTTAGTTTCCAAATTCCTGGATCATCGTTTGTGTTCACTTACACTTGACCACGAGTCCATCCTAGAAGAGGCAATCAGCGTTTGTTTTGGAAGCAAACACGCCAGACTTTGACGACTTCGATCTCGTGCGGCAGGTCGTTGCAGGGAGCAGTTTCAGGTCGTCCAATTAAAGCAGGATTACCAAATTTAACGGCAATGAAACACGGTCGCCTGTCAGAGCGGCAGGGCACTGCATTCTACATACTGTACATTTTGCAGCGGCAGAAGATATAGCCACGGAGATGGTGTGTGTCTTGTGAAATTATTTAAGTTCCTATTTGATAATCGCTACTTAATTACGTTACTTGTCACACGTGATACTGCCCGAGACAAGCGATCGAGAGCTACACAGCACTTCACTGGTAAGCTGCGCATACAAATAATGTTCTATCATTCCAATACCAAACTGGTTAATGTTGACTTTAATGCCACCAACTGCACAGAGCTTAGTATTCATCGTACAGCCTTCATTTTGGCGTCATTGGATAGAATTTTTTTCCTGGATGGGTGAAAACTTATTTTAAAGAGGTTGAGGATGAGGTAAAATGATGAAAATTAATTTATATTGTATAATCTTTCCCCCGCTCCTGTGCTTCCCTCTCTGTCACGTTAGAGTTACATTACGTTACATTACGTTACGTTACGGGTACGTTAAGCTTACGTTAAGCTTACGTTAAGATTACGTTAAGATTACGTTAAGATTACGTAAGTTTACGTAAGTTAGGTTTGTTAAGGTAATGTTAAGGTTAGGTTACTAAGAAAGGTTCGCTTCCTTCATTTGACACAATAGAACGTGATAAAAAGGTGTGAAAATGTGGTACTAGTTTCCGTAGACTTTGTGACATTTCAAAATATCAGTTCAGGAACGGTTTGAATATCTTTCAAAATAGTTTATTCTCTGCATCAAAACTTTCCAAAATAGATTTCCACTCCTGGGAAAAATTATTCCTACCAAATAATACTAAAATGAAGGCTGTACAATGAATAGGACAGGACGCTCGGTGCAGTTGGCCGAAGTAAAATATCAACCGTCAAATTCACCCACAGGGACGGGTAGGCCAATGCGGACCATCCGTTCAAATGGCCAAAATGGAGTTGAAAAATGACGATATGTCAAAATTCGTATTGTTCGTGCTGAATTAATGAATGAAAATGACGATATAATGCCCAAAACGACTAGAATAAACTGAATTGAAGCTCTTTCAGCTATAAACAAATTTTCAATTCGGGTCGTTTTGGCCTATCCGTCGTCCCTGTGTGGAGGTAAACTCAGTAGCGTTTATTGTCGTTAGACATGAGCGAGACTGAGCAGCTGTGATCACACGAGGGAACGGCCTGGTTTTCTCGAAATTATTTATTCATTCATTTATTGAGGCTTAAATTAGCCCGAGCTTGAATCACAATTGGGGGAATTCAGTCCATGTGGGATACGCGGGTTAGACGTAGAGAGTGTTAGTTTTTTTTTACCGGAAGAAAGGTAAGCAGATTAGAATCTGCCTCAGCGTTTCATAAATATTTACCCTTAAATGTAACTCGTATGTAGATTACGCGATCGGCCCCGTAATCTGCCGACAGCATTTGTCCGAGTTCAGTCCCAGAGGCTCGGAACCTAACCTATTCTTAGAATTTTGCAACTTGCCAGGCATAGTCTCCAACGCTGTTCGTGACTTACATCGCGGAACTTATATACATATAGGAAGGGCCGCTTAACACTTAGACTGCAATTTTCCAAACAGGAAAATTTTTATGTCTACAAATATCTAAGTTGTGAATTTACAAATTCAGGATTTGGTTTTCCCAAATTTGGTAAGCATATTAATTTTCCTTCTAATCTGAACTAGCACTTTCGAACAATGAACATAAATTTCCCGGAAACTTGAACATTTGTATTCATATGTGTTAGTGCTTTGGTTACGTTAGGTTAGATGAACGCCTGTACCATATACGGCACAAATCGCAGCCAAAGTGTATAACCCTGCAAAAAAATACATCGACCAGGGTTGAGATACGGAGTTTTCCAGCTTGTAGTGGATTTATTGTGAGAGCATACACGCTCTGATTGGTTAGTTTCTCAGAGGCTTTTCTAACTTTCTATCGAGGAATTAGGTATCATTGTAGCAAGAGGCTGCTGCAAGCTTAGTTTCACATTCAGGTTGGCGTTTGTCCTTTTCCTTTCCCAGTAATTATTTCCGCGCAGTATCTTGAACTCTATCGCACCTAACACTATGTTGATATGACATTGACGCTGTGTGGGCTGCACTGGCGCTGTGTGAGCTGCACTGGCGCTGTGTGGGCTGCACTGGGGCTG
>VOMN01019543.1:0-10834 GCA_014899125.1 Orchestia grillus
TATATATATCCTGATCCCGGCTCTTCGTCATTCCTCATTTAATTGTAAGCCTCTATATGATGTATATTTCTTGTGGTAAATAAATGTTTCCAAAGAATGGCGAAACAAAAAAATTCTTTCAACTCTCGGTGCATGGAGAAAGCAAAAATTTTCTTAGTAAATACGCTTAACAAGCTAGTCAACAGCTGAACTCTTTTCAGTCAGTTTTCTTTCACCAATCCCTTTAGAGAATGCCAGTGGCGAGTCTTCAGGAATTTGACTTTGGCACTATTACCACTGAATAAACCACTTCACCATCATTTTCCGAATGAGAAGTTTTTCTCACATTGTCTTAAGTCCTATGGATTTTATTTGAGACACTCTCTGATGGATTTCCCAGCCTAGTTGAAGCCATTAACAGGCCTTTTGTCAAAGGCAGGGGCTTGTTTTGTAGTTTTTTCCAGCGAGATTATTCATGCTTGAAAGCATGAATAATCCCAAGAATATACAATGTCATCGCTGCGAGAGCATGTGCAGTACTGCCTACCAGTAAAGCTCAACGGAATTAATGCTACTACATTCCTTTTCTTCATATTTGATGAGAGGAAACCTGTAAAAGATTGTGTGCATTATAAAACAGTTTTGCGACAAACTTTTAGCGGTACAGTGTATAATCAACGGTCTGAGTGGCTACCGTCCTCATAGAAGTTTATATCCTCACATATTGATAATTTGATGAACTGATGTTTTCCCTTGGAGTCCTATGCACAGGAACACAGCAATCGTTGCTCGAAATTCGAACTATGTTATATTTCTACGGTCATTTATTGTGCTAGATCAATATCGGGACTGTTCGAAGTTCGAACACAAACCAAGCAGTATATGGTACATCTGGCACCGTGATACATGCAGTTTGTTTCACAATTGACAAGTGTAAATTCAAAATTCAAATTCGAACAAATAATTACGTGTTCAGGACTTAAAAAGTCAACAGTATGGCATATGTTGACGTCCATTTGACTGAGGAGCTTCGTCATACGAAAGGGACGAGCTTACGTCCAAATTATATTTTCCGACGGTAAAGTGGAAGTGACGATGATGAGGTTGGCCCCAACTGATAAAACAATTCAAATCTGAGTTACGAAAGCTAAATTTTATGTCTTCAAATTCCTTTCTGTCACAGCGCCACAAATCAGGCCTAAAATAGTCTCCAAAAACCAATGTTTTGATTTTCAAAGCATGGGCAGTGACGTAATGAATGAAATTAAAACTTAGGGACGGTTTCCGAGGAATGTAAACAAATATTTTTTGCAAGTAAAATGAAAAAATTCACCGTCGTGCATTGAGTAGCGAGCAGATTTGTAATTAGAGATGCTGTCCATCTGTAATTTATTTGCATCGACTACCCGTGAATTGCGCTGTAGGGCTTGAATTTGACATGATCGGAGATTGCAACATAGTAAATACAACTAAAATTGAACTGTGGACCTAAATCTTTCAAATGTTTCAAACATTGACTCCGAAAACTAACTACAATTAAGTTTGGATGCGAAAGATGCCTTGTTATATTTCAGTCTAGGTCTTTAAATCAGTTTGAAACAGAAAAATGCACGTTAGTTTCCTATGGTGTTTCTGGGTCATAAACTTCATGAATGAATATGCACTTTGTTATAAACATTATTTTAAAAATGACACTTTCAAACTGTCGGTCTTAATAAATTTTCTGATACAATTGAAATAGTGTCAAATATGATAATAATGAATTCAATACAGTCGTAGTAATGAAGATAACGAAAAACTGGCAAAATATTATGATAATAATGTAATACAGGAATTAATGCGCTGGAAGTGCTGCAAAATTAACTTCCCTGCGGAAAAATGGTAAAAAATCCTGTCAATTTAATGTTGTTACAGGAAAAAAAGTATATTTGTTTAAAAAAACGCAGCCTCATTTTCTAATTCATCGGAAGCAAAAATAACTTAAAATTGCAGTTATTTTTCCACCGCCTGCTGTCCTCAGTCAGCTATGCCCAAAATCGGACTTATTATTATCCCTGAACATAAATTCTGAAACACATGTATACCCAAGAAAGGAAATCACAAGTAAACGTCCATAAAAATCATAAAATTCATCGAGCTCTTATTGACTTCTCGTTCGAAACTTTCTTGAGGTTAGTTCACGGGACACGTCTACTCGTGTCGCTGGATGGGTAGCCTTACATTACGGACGCACAGTAGCGGGGTATTGACTCGACAAGTTTGAAATGAGCTCTTAGCATTACAGTGTTCCTGCAACTCGTAGCTTAGGACTACTTGAGAGCGAGGTTTGGAATCAAATTCATGTGTTACGAATGTTTTATAAGGTACAATTCCATAGCAGAAGCTACTCAGCAAAACTGAACTCCGATGTACACCGAAACAATACATCGATTTCGTCGCATCTTCGTTTGTAACTTGGTAAGTCTGTCAGTTTGTGGACATGGATATTTCAATAGCTATTTCGATGACACAAAAATTTAGATGCCTAAATGAAGTCTAATGATACTTAGTCAGATGCTTAAAGGCTTAAGGGTTTACTCGGCGGACAAACTATCAACCATTAAAATTACATAGACAAATTTTGTCTAGTGCGATTCTTAGGATAAGGAGAAACTAGATCAAAGAAGATGCCTCATTCGTTGATGGTCAGATGAAGATATAATGCATCATCGGAGTCATAGGGATAATTTTTCAAAATGGAATGAGTTGAATTTTTCATTTCTTCCGCATAGGCCTTGTAATTTATAATTTAAAGAACTTCCACTCCTTCAAAACATACAACAACATTTCTCAGACCTAAATTCCTCAGGGGACGACGAATTTCAAGCGTATAAGTCTAGCGCCGCATGAGATTTAACACTCGCCTTTTCAACTCAGTTTGAGTAGTTTCCAAAGTAGGTGTAACCAACCGAGGTGCCAGATTTTTAAATCTCACAGATTTCAGGACGTAAACACATTAAATTTTATCAAATTTGTCAATGCACTATATCACCCCCTCGGGGTCCTAATAAAATGCAACACCTATAATCAGGCTCTAACTGATGCACGCATCACTTGTGAAGAAGTTTTCCTCTATCTGACAGTTCATATTAACACTCAGGATACACAAGCTAGCAACAGTTATTCCAGCCCTTAAGAATGCATCACAGAAATCCCGGCAGTTAAACTCTGAGTCCTCTTTCGCAATCTCACAGTGGTTCTTCATTTTACTCTTCTTTAAAAAACCTGCCAAATTGTATGCAATGTTCCTTGTGATGCGGACTAGCATCATTAGTCCTGAGTTAGCTCAATGAGTAGCCCGTCAGCACCTACACAGCTTCACAAAGTAGGTGCTTACTAGCAGTGCAAGCGAACAAATTCCGGGAGCTCTGAGAGCGATTAAAGTGCACGAGCTCCACGCTGTTGCAGGCTTTGCAGCCGTAAAATATACTTCGGAAGTGACTGAAACTCTGCTGAAAAACTTCAGTAAATGTTCTAGCTTTCTCAGTGAAGGTAATTAAGGTTTTTAAAGCGAAGAAACCAGCGTTTAAGTAAAGTTTAGAACTAAGTTTGAAAAAACAATTGCGGCTTTTATTTTTGGCTTGGAGCCTAATTGAACACCGACAATTTTTGGCTGCTACGCATCAGTAGCTTGAGGTTTGTAATGCATCGAACAATTGTGCTGTGAGTTGGTGATTTAAATTTATCTGTATAGCAATTTCAAATGCATCGTACAATAAAATATTAACATGCTATCAAATCAATTGAGATGTATAAATGTTTACGTGAGAAACAGCGGGACAACACTTGGGGAAAACACAAACTAATTTGACATCTACATTTTTTATACGCACGTTATAAAACCGACACAAACGTGCGTCATAAATATATTGTGCAGCAATTCTCTAGGCTAGGGCTGGGTGGGAACATGGCCGTTCACGTAAACAAAGTCACGTATGTATGCAAACGTAGGTCCAAGTCTCTCAGCGGAAGTCTACGGTATTACATGCGAAAATTTAACTTCCTTGGATTTATGTATCGTTAATTACAGAGTTTGACCGAAAAGAAATACAAACTTCAACACATACAAAAAAGCTTTATAGCTTCCTAACGATATCTTACAGACCATAACTTGCCATGACAGCTTTAACATACCATGGCTATAGTTACGCACGCGAGTAGCATATTAATGTAGCCATGTAGCAAATATGATAGTTATTAAACAGGGGTCGGACAAAACAATGAAAACTGTTGAGGTCGCACTTTATTGTTCTTGTGAGCCCTCATTTTAAAAATTCCGCACCCAAAATCACAGTGATTGCTCATTTTAAAATTAAATAGCCTTATTTTACTTAATTCAATTGTGATTTCTTCATTCAAATCTTACAGCACTTTAAATTGAGCTAAGGTGGATGATCTAACTATGAGTTACAAAAGGGCAAACTTTTGACATCCTATGGGTTGCCTTCACACATGAATATATTTGCCTATATCTTTGTTTAATTTTTTTGTGAGTTTCGACTTTTTTCCGGAATTGCTTTTTTTGCTCGAGATTTTGTCCTGCTTCTTTAATTCTGCCGAGGTCAAAGGTATTGAAGCTTTTGGAAATATGAAAGTCCAGCAATTCTTGACACCGATTTTCTTCCAATTCGAACTTCAGCAAATTGACTCTTTGTCAAAATCGGCCACTCATCCATGGTTACTTTGTGTTATAATAGTAGGATATCAAGAAAGAAATAATTGGTAAATGAGATAATAGACATCAAAAATAAAAGTAAACCATCGAATGAATGTGGAATAAATATGCGCAACATAATAGCTCATAGAAATATGGAACTTAAATCGCTACTGTTTCCATTATTTTGTCTAACCGGTGTATTAAGCAGAAATGACACTTCATTGGAGAACATGAACTCAAAGCTATGATTACACACGGAATCACAGCGCGCAAACTTCACTTTTAATTGCCACTCCAGCACTGAGTTGAGTATATTTTGACCCAATCAGGTGGAGTAAAATTATCCTAAGTGTGTGGCTTCCGATAGTTCAAAAATGTGCCAGTAATTTAATATTCATTATTTGGTCCGCCACTCTTCCCTAAGTCTGAATTGACTAAGTGCTTGAAAAGTAATTTCCTATGATAAATTTGCTAGCAATGTGAATACACTGATCACAAGTTGGTTTTTCTTTTCTGTGCGGAAGCTCATTTCACATGCATCTGAGCTTTTGTACGTTAGTTTGAAAACTAATTAAAAATATAGTCCTAACTAGAGCGGATCAGCCCATTTTGGAATGACGTCAAGTAACATTTGTTGTTGTTTGGCTGAGCATCGAGAAAAACACCTCAGCATTGGGCACACGTCAGTTGCAGTGTCTACTGCGAGACTATTTAAAATTGTCGACCAGCATTACGAAATGTATAGAGATTATTAATTGATATTATCGTCTCAAGAGGCGTAAATTTGGAAAAGAATTGTTTTCTCTTTCACCCAACTCATTCTAAAATTCTCTAGCAGCGTAATGGTCATATTCTTTAATATAAAGAAAAAGCCTGAACAGCGCCATTTTCTTCATAATAACGTTATGCATTGTTGATTATTTTTCAATGCAGCAGCAGGTACGACATTTTCAAATTTCAAGCTAAATAAGGCAGTTCAAACATTTTTATATTTTAACACCTTCACACACACTTGACTATGTATTTGTTGGAAGATTTAAATTTCCTCGTGAGAGCGGACACTCGTACAAAAATCATTTGTGGCACGTGCCTTCAGTGAAGACTTTGAGACCAAACCCAAGTATTTTTATTGTGCAGATGCTCCATCACGAGAGAAAAACGACAACCCAGCATAGTTAGGACGAATTATGCCCGGCATGAGATCTGTGGATGAAATTATTTGCTCTTTAGAAAATATTTTCGTCTTATGATTATTTGAGC
The DNA here is from genome assembly GCA_014899125.1 of Orchestia grillus. Lineage (NCBI taxonomy): Eukaryota > Metazoa > Arthropoda > Malacostraca > Amphipoda > Talitridae > Orchestia > Orchestia grillus. The sequence goes on from VOMN01019543.1 coordinate 5,936, forward strand.
ATAAATTGCGTGAATGATAAATTCTGTTCAACAGAGAAGAGTGAACATCGCAATAACATTTTTTTAGGGTTCAAGCGGACGCTCTGAGAAGGTTCCAACGTTACGAGCAATTGCACACCAAATTTAGAGGGCTTAAATGAGTTATTTTGATTCGTATTTCCAATGTGCTTCACCGGTTCACTATGAATTAACTTCAATTCAGCTAGAACTCACCATTTTTGACGGAACAATGTCATGTATTTCCAAATTGTTTTGAATTGTTGAGTTGTTGCAAATGGAATTATAGCAGCATAGCAGATAAGGGGTTAACGAACATCTTGTAAAATACCCCTTCTGAGAAAATCGAATATTTTAGCATGTGATAAAATAAAAAAATTTCATCCGTGAATTCCCATTTAAGCTGATAACTTTTAACAATATAATGAAATAGTTTGGTTACCTTCTTAAGCAAGTAAAATGCCTATTCAAATACAAATGAAACCTCACTGACCTTATCGACTAGTTGAAATTTAAAAAGTCATTCAATGCTCGCCAATCGTAATCATTTTGAATATAATGAATTTACCTAGAAATTTATTAACATGATGAACTTCACTCTAAATGCCTTACGTTGAATGCCCTGTAGTCAAAGTTCGGTAGCCGTGATAGCTCTTTATGGAACTAATTTCTGTACATATCAGGGCTCGGGCGTTCTAGGAACAGCCGTTGTGCTTACTTTTCCAGCAATGTTCCACTTATTGAATGATAAAAAATCTATGCTATATCATAATTTCTCAGGTGTAAATATTTACTGTTTTATGTGTGTAACAATTTTTTTAAGCACTGATGGAATAAAACAGAAGATCCTTCACAGATAAAAATACCGGTTACGTATTCTTAATCGGTGCGACTATGTCAAAGATTACTTATTTCATAAGAAATTCGACGGTTATTTTGACCGCCTGGGGACGCTAGTGAGCTTTAACTTTTCAAGCTGCATTATGTAAATCAAACTATGGAGAAAACTTGCTAAGAATTATATTATTTTTACCTTCTGTAGTTGTTCTCGTGTTCATTGCAACTTAAATTAAGAATTGGGATGAATGAGTGAATGAATAATTGTACCCATTTGGACACAATAGTTAATGATTACAGAGAAAGCTCGTGGAATGAGCAGACCTTCTTCTAAGATCCTTCTTTTAAATACCTTCTCCTTAAGATCAGTATCTGAGCCAACGCGACCGGCATCAATTCGACCGCATTTCAGCTTGAACAGAACTAACCATCTTCGGAACTGTCCTCCGGCAGCTCCCAATTTCAGAGTATCATCGCCCAATGCGCTCCATCATGTTAGAGCGGCGCTCATCCATCGGAGGACTAGGCGGTAGACATGATACCAGTGTCTTATAAAGCCTTTCCGTAGAGGGAGATTCTCGTTATAGCGTAGAGTATTCTACATAATTAAGAGCTCTCATATCTACGTGGACTCTGATGCTGAATCGTGTTATTGGACTCTTCTAACAATGCACCGCAGTTGTACATAATTGAAAATATTGTCTCTACAAATGAGATCATTGTCAGGCCATGATTAAAATTTCAGATACATCTTTACCAAATTTGTTTGACTCGAATGAATGATTTGGTTGTGATAAAACATGCTGTGAAATACAATGGGTCAAAAAGATTAAAGAAACGTATCATCTTTTATTCTCGAAAAAATGTTCTCAAAGACTCCATATCAGTCTCTATTTAGATGAGACTTATTGTTTCTATTCTTAACAACTATTGCATGGCCTCTCATTTAAACTTCATGAGACGATACATTTATGTGTCTACATTGATTTAAAACGAATTAAATAACTGTTTCAGTTTGTTTTTACCCATGATTAAGAAACAAAATTTTAAAATATTTTCTTTAATATCACTGAGCACTTCCAAATCCAGATTTCTATTCCCAATGAAATTGATTTAGAAGAAGTCGAACGGTCAATTTTTGTGTGTAAATGTCTGACAGGCTCTCAGAATTGTCGATGAAGAGATTGCGGAGGTGTCACGAGGGGAAAATGTCAATCATGCTCTATGAGAATGAATTCAAATGCTTTCTTCGCAGATCATATGTTCAAATCAGTATTCAATTCAATAAGGCGACTTACTCAGAAGTTCAATGCATGAGGTATGTAAAACAATATAAAGTACAAAAAACAATTCTAGCTACACAATGCAGTTCTAGGTATACAAGACAATATTAGGTAAACAATACAGTTCTAGGTATGCAAGACAATACTAGGTAAGCAATACAGTTCTAGGTATGCAAGACAATACTAGGTAAACAGTAGAGTTCTAGGTATACAAAATAATACTGGGTACACAATACAGTTCTTGGTATGCAAGAAAATACTAGCTACATTAGGCAATACGAGAAACACAAGACAGCACAAGACANAGATCAAGCAGTACAAGATACACAAAACAGCACAAGGTATATAAAACAATACATGATACACAATACAATACAATACACAATACAGTATAAGTTATTAAAGAAAATACAAGGAAAACTTGGCAATACTAGGTACTCAAGACATTTCATTACATACGAGATACATTCTGCAGAAAGCCATTCAGGCAACTGTCACACACGATATTATAAAGCTTACTAGGGAGCTGTCCCGCGACTTCAAACCTTAACACCCAAAACCATTCCGAAATTCACCCATACGAGACTATTTGGACAACTGCTGCCTAAGGATCGGTTGCATTAAAGATAATGACCCACAATACAATTGCAGACACAGTAGGTGACCACTTCATACATAAGAAAACATGGCACACAATTCAAATGCTTCATTGAAGCACGGAGAAGATGAGGGATATTCACATAAAATTCTATGAAGTAGAAAACAACTGCTTCCCAAGGTAACGTGAAGTATGTTACGCACCCCACAGACCTGCCCCAAAGTTACTCTGTGCAAAGAGCTAGCTATGCAACAGAGCTCGTTATTTTCATGGATGAGGAGTACGACTCTAGATACCTGATAATTCTGAACCCCGCTCTGATATGATGACGTTGTATCGAAATATTTATCTCTGATTTAAGTCAACTCGATTATTCATTCTTTACAGTGAGTAACATAAAACCATGAGTGTTTTGTGCTCAAGAACATCTTGGTTACATGCCTAGCATTATATTTGCCGTTCCAGAAAACTCATAGCAAAGTATTAACAATAGTCCAACCGAGTAATTTTATGATTTTATATTCCTGCAACTGCAAAGAGCAGAGCAGTCTATCACGCAGATTCTGTTCCAGAAAAGATTAAAATAGACATAGTTTGTTATTGATGATCGTTGCATTTCATAACAATAAAAGTTAAAATCAGTTACTTCAACTATCTAACGCTGGAAGTTTACATGGGCCAGATTCAAGAAATTAAAGACGAAGAGTTCACTCCAGTTTCAGGTATAGGTCTGTACCTTCTTATTCGGTCGTTATGAGTCCAGTCCAGAACCATAGAGTCTGCTAACAACGGCCAATAAGTGGTCTAATTCTATTTGATCTGACGCCCATCAAGTCTGAGGCGCCCCATAATTAGTTGCAGCAACCTTCTCAGACTTTCAGACGAAAGACGTGGCCATTCAAACCGATTGCTGTCATTGTGTATTCAATGCCTTTGCTCTACAGCCGGTACAAAATGATAGATTATAGTGACAACGTAAATTGACCCCATACAATCTGTGGATGAATCTAAAATTTAGGACAAAAATAAAGAGATGTGATGTCAAGCCGTAGTTTATTATCTAGTTCATGTGCAGTGAGATAACGACAGTTTCGTTCTAAATCGCTTTTAAGAAGGAAATACAAAAAACACCAATACAGGCAAATCGCTACTTTGATAAAGTTTTCTTAGTAACCATCTCGCTTAAATACTGCATGTATTAATAAAGTTCATCCGACGATCCATAGTTTTACAACAGTGAGAGCAAATGATTAAAAGATGCAACCGATAAGCGATTGAGGGAATCCTTTCCAGTGGGGTTGGGTGTTATGGAATTGTTAGCGGATATCGTCGACTGCGATGCTGTTGAACGCCTCTTCTAGTCCCCGTTATTAGCCAAACACTAAATTTGAGGGACGTATTGCTTGACAAGGTCAAATGTTTCCACGTCCATGAGGCGCATTTTACTTTGGCAGTGAAAAAAGTTGTGAAGCGTTAGCGACCTTGGAGAGCACTTTTGATGTTCAGAATTTGTTTTCGGCATTGTCGCGAAAATAGAAAAACATGCAAATTCTTGGAGCTCAAAGATGCTGAATTTGGAAAGCAGACCAATTCGTGGATTGCGAAAGTATTTTTTCCGCAAAAATATTGGAATAGAGTCGGTTAAGAATTCAGGCAAATATGCATATTTTTATTTAACAGTAAAATTTGTGCATCTAGAAATGATTTTGCATTAGACATTTGGCCAGTACACTTAGGACACTAACTGTCTCAAACTTTCCTCGCAACTGTTGTGAGCCGCACGCCAGCACTCCGAGGTAATCCAAGCCCAGGACGACACCAGATCTGAAGGGAGGGACGAGCTGTCGTGAGTCGTGTATACGGAAGGATAGATCAGCTTACAGAGACTCGTAACATGCGTAACACAGAACTCAAGGGCGAAATCCGTTAAAAAATACAGGTGAGTAAGCTAATCCATCGAGGCTTTGGAGCCAAAAACAAGTAGGTGGGACTTCAGTGAGTCCTGAGAGTGGATATTCGGGATTGTGATTGGATTTGAGGGAAGGGTAGGCGGGGGTACCAAGAGAGGGTCGGTGCTTAGGGGGAAGAAGGGTTGGACGATTTCAGCATTATGAGGAGAGTTTTTGAAACATCAACGAGGTTCTTTTAGGTATATTTTCCCAAGCTTTCGCAGGTTTAAGCAGC
>VOMN01019547.1:0-18642 GCA_014899125.1 Orchestia grillus
TGCAGTGCTTTCCGCTAGTTCAGGGAAAAGCACTTCGGGCGGGTCGAAAAATACGGAGTATGCTAGGACGACTTACGTCGACAATTCCCATAACCGCAGTCTCGGTCGAGTAGGTTTGCCACTCGGAAGCGCTGTTGAATCGTCAGCCAATCGGCGTGCTTCGGCGTACACCCGTTCTCTTTCTGATTCTGTGCAATCCAACAAAGTTTACGTTGATAATGCTATGAACCGCTTATTAGGCCGCGTTGGAAAGCCGCAAGGATCCATGGTAGTGCGATCCAACTCCCATAGACCTAATATTATGGGTGCTAATCCTTCGGATGTAGAGCGATACTTTGGTTTCAGACCTACGTTACAGAGAACTAGACCTCCACATTCAGATGAATCGACAAATTTGCTTAGAGATGTATTCCAACATTTACTGCAATCGCCCGAAAAGGACTTGGATGAAAAATACCGAGACGTTCCAGACGAGCAATTATCCTCTGTCTTGGAGGCTGTGATGCAACAGTTCGCTCGTGTTATGGAAGTGAAAAAATGGAAAGACGAATCTAAGCTCGAAAAGGACCCTAAAACTGATCAAAAACTCATCGAAAAATATATTGGAAACAAAATAAAATTTGAAGACATTGAAATGGGAGAAAAGATTGGTGGGGGTGCATTTGGAGACGTGCATCATGCAAAGTACGAGGACTCCATTATCGCCGTCAAAAAACTCCGCGTCCAGCGCGTTTCCAGTAAAAGACTGAAGAGTTTCGTCGACGAAATTCAAATTCTGTGTAGCTTGAAACACGCAAACATTGTTAAATTCATCGGAGCCTGTGTGGTGACTCCGAACCTGTGCATTTGTATGGAGTACATGAAGCAAAGTCTCTACGAAGCCCTCCATATGATTGGGATGGACTTATCTGAGACACAGAAGGTGAAACTTATTTCAGACGTCTCGAGTGGCCTTGAGTACTTGCATTCGCACAAAGTCACCCACTGTGACATTAAATCTCAAAACGTTCTTCTGGACTACGACACGGACTCCATGAACGCTACTCTCACAGCCAAGCTCTCAGACTTCGGTCTTGCGGTGATGAAGAGTAACTCGGAATCCGTCTCGTCTGTGAGCGAGCTTCCTGGTTTCCGAGGTACTCCTCGCTACAGCGCTCCCGAGGTCCTGCGCGGTGAGATGATGAACTTAACAACCTGGAGGTCTGCTGACGTGTACTCTTTGTCTCTCGTCATCTACGAGATCATCTGCAATGAGGAGCCCTTTGAAGGCTGGAACTTTGCCCAGCTCAGGCAGCAAGTTGGTAGTCAAGGTGCCGTGCCGAAAGTCGATAAAAGTCTCCATGTTAGAGAGGCTGTGCAGAGGCTGCTCAAGCTTTGTTGGTCCAGGAATGTCAATGAACGACCAACTGCTGTGAGAATGAAAACTTTCTTCGAGGAGGAAAAGAAAATTTTTTGAACTGTTTGAGTTTTCACTTTACTTGACTCCTGTTCCAAGTTTTGAAAATAATGCTGCAAACATTATAAATTGGTTAAGGTTGTTAACATTTTTTGACGTATTTAATAATATTAATTTAAAATTATGTGCACCAATCGCTATTATTTCCGAAGAAATGACTTATCGTTGCCGAACCAGGCTGCTCTTGAACGTTTCGAGGAGCCCACTGCGGCGAGTGAGGCACGTTTTGGCATGCCTGTGGTTCGTTCAAAGGCGACGCGCTTCAACGCGTGCTACAAAAGTGGATGGCCACCGAGCTAAGCGAACTAGAAACCGCGCCCAGGTACAGGGCACGTGAGAACATCGTGTGTAGCGCACAACTGCGAGTGTGGCATTGTATGAGTTTTCTATCACAACGCACCACCAACTGGCACTCGGATGAAGCATTGATTTTGTAAGGGAGGCGAGTTACTACTAGCGAGGGCCCTTCAGATGCCGCCAATGGGTGCTCCAGCCGTGTGTTCGGCTCCTTGAATTTGCATGCCGCCGCTTTTCCAAGGAAAAACTTGTCCATTTGTTTGCTTTACCTTTAGTTTTGTTTTAATAATAATCGTGTTTTTTCTAATTCCTCGTTTTGTCGTTTCTAAATACTGGTGACAGCTTGGCATTGCGGGGACTGGTGACAGCTTGGCATCGCGGGGACTGNTGCGGGGACTTGTGACAGCTTGGCATTGCGGGGACTTGTGACAGCTTGGCATTGCAGGGACTGGTGACAGCTTGGCATTGCGGGGACTGGTGACAGCTTGGCATTGCGGGGACTGGTGACGCTGGGCGTCGTACATTCTGGGGTGAAATAAACGATGGGTGCGCGTTGCTAATTAAGTGTTCTAACCTTGAATCCTAATACTTCCATCAGTATTTATTATTCGCTCGGTCTCGACTTCCATAAGATGGAATCTTTCATAGGACTTCGATGTTGCTTTCACATAATCGTACCAGTTCGAGTGCATGAAACGTTGTGCTTAGCTATCGTCTCAATATTTTCTTATCCGTATTTTACCACAGTTGATTTTTGTTGGTCAATTCATTTTTATTTTTTTCGTAAAATGATGAATCTTGTTTTTCTTTAATACGATTAGTATAAACTGAATGATTTTGTTCACTTGTACGCTAACCTTACGCCGTTGATTCGTGAGTCCAATAGTTAATTAAATAAATGTTAAAAGCGTTACGTAATTTTCTTAAATTGATGCATGGTGTTATTCTATTTCAAAAGATTAGATCATTTTCGTAATGGATATTTATTAAATACTGAAGCCAAGCGATATTAAATTGTTATTATAAAGAAGAATCAGAGAGCTGATAAGCCGCTATCGTTGGCGAGTGTGTTTTGGGACCCACTGCTGTGGTAGGGGCAGAGAATGACATCGCGTGTACTGGGTCCATCACGGTCCTGCTACTCGATAGATTATTTTAGCTGGGGGCACGACTGCAGCAATGTAAAATAAGATGTTCTAAGGAAAAAATAGTGAAGAAATATTTTATTCATTACGATCACGGCAAAAAGTTTTTAATTTTTTTTTTACACGGGAAAGATACAACTCATTAGTGTCTTAATTCTTATTTGAACGCCTTAAAACGTTTGTTTTCGTGTGATTTTATTTTGAAGTTTATTAGAGCACTGAAAGTTCGCCCATTTTTCCGAAAAATTCTGAAACTTGTGCAAATAGCTTTTTTGCACCAGCACCAGCGGAATGTATGTTGACCGATTTTCGTTGATCTTTTAATTAACTATTGAATGTAAATCTAAAAACAGTGTGAGGATATACCCCAACGTTCAGTCTAAACATTTGAAATGAATTCAATTCAGGAATTTTTACTGGCACGAGCTTGTTTTTGAATGATTAGACTCGTCACAGCAGGGAAATACGCTAGAACATTGATTTTGATGTTCATTAAGTCGTGACGTGAAAACTTTGAAGTATAGAGTTCGAATTTCTTGTTGAAACTCGACTTATGCGAGTATTAAAATTATTTCTGTAGTCTGCAGCAGAATATTAGCGTATTATTGGTGTCCATGGAATTTTGAATCAATGATTGCAAGTGTATTAGAAATCCTAATTCATTAGCGTGCCGTACTTTTCTGAAAAATCCCAAGTGTGTTGTAAATTCATTACTTATATCGGGAGGTTTTTGTTTTGGATAATTTAACTTGAGAAAAATGTCAGCTTCAAACGCGTTGTAGAATATTGACGTGTAAATATTGATTTCTATTTTCAAGGTTTTTTTTAGGTCGAAAAAAATTATGAACCGTATTTCATTTCTTTGCCAAAACGTAGATATTTATTTACCTAAGAATTTTTTTAATCTACGAAGTTTCGTAGATTTTAAAATTGATGTGTGTTTTAAGGCAAGTAAATACTGCCAAGATGTACCTTTGCTTTTTTCGTATTGTAAGAAGAAATTGTCTTCGATTCTAGTCAAATTTGTCAAAATGAAGTCGCACCGTACTGTAATACAAGGTTGCGTCAAAAAGTTTCGAGACGAGCTCAGTCGACGAGAAACTAATTTATTATCTACATTTTTAGGCTGTGTCCCCTTGTTCAAAGCAGTCTCCTCGCACAACAGTAGAGTCGTCTTGCCGCTTTTGGAATGCACCCTGGAACTCCACTCCTCGAAACGTCAAGCACCGTCGGCGATTTACGCGCGACCTCGGTTATTGTGTCCGAAAGCTGACCTTTAAATGCTTATCCTCCATACGGATTTGAAAATCCACTTTCTTAAGGCTGCTGTTAGTTTTTCGTACGAAGCTAAATGCAGCCTTTTCGCTAAAATGATTAGGTCGGTAAAGTGTTAAGCTTCATTTTCAACCCCGCTAAGACGGCGAAGTCTGCTGGAGCCAAGTCTAGTTAGTACGACGTATACGTGTGACTCTGGCGGGGAGCTGACTTGTGAGGACAGTGACGGGAGATCGGGTCGTGGATCATCAAGCTTTTTGCGCGCCACGAATTGGACCTCTCAGCTGTGCGAGAACACGATAGTAGGGCTTACCAATGGACGACCTGGCCTCTGGGGTCACAATGGGCCAGTCTTGATTTTATTTTCGCTAGATCGGAAGGAGTTGCGCACGTAGTCACAACCGCTCACGTTGCATAGCTACCTACCCATGCACACGGTAGGAAGCCTATTGACGCCCTGACAAAGTCAGTACTCCCTGTGTCAGTGCGTATGATCTTGTGGCGCTAGCTGTAGTGTTACAGAACCAGCCACGAAAATTTATTTATACTTTCTCGTGTAATATACGTTTCTCCAATAATTTCTATTTGGATAAAGTTGTAAAATGACCATTATCATTGTTCAGGAATCGTTACTTTTGGAAACTTCTGCAACAATTGGAGAACTGATGCAAACGAGAAAAGCTTGAAATATTTTGTTTTATGCTTCAAATTATGTAACTTTGAAATATCTCAAAATTTCTCTTCATCGAAATACAATTTTACTGAATTGTGAAACCCTCGTTAGCCATTTTTTTTTTTTGTGAAATTTAAACTTTATTAGTTCATTTTTATGCGAACTATGATTCAAACTTCTGCGGAAACTCATGTTAACGCTCTACGAGAGAAGTTTTGTGTACGTGCAGAATGTTACTTTAGTTCCTCTGACAAAATGAATGTACGAAAAGGTGTTACGTTTCATCCTTGAAAGTTGGGAAAAATTATTAAATTCAATTTATCTTGGAAATTACCCTCGCTATCGTACAAAATGCGTTTTACCTATTAGAATGCGTTCCTATAGAAAATAATTTTAAATGACAGATGTGAAAGTTGTATTTTTTTTTGTACAGAAGTATTGAAGACGAGTTGCAAAAGGCTGGTGTAATTTTCGTCGCGTACGTTATTTGTGTACTCGCCAAATTTCGTTTAATTTTGAGTCATATGAAAACGTGAACCAATTTGAAAGAAATAGATCTGAAAAATTCTCAATCGAGAGCTTGAACCTAAACAATCGCTGGTGAAACGAGTATCCTAATTTGGTACGTAATGGTTGCGATGAAAAAATTTAGAAATAGACGTTTTTTTAATTTTTAAGTGTTTAGCGTGAAGGAAACTTGCATTTCTTATATTTTCACAATTTTATTCGTCGATTCAACATTCAACGAAATTCAGCACATAGCGAATATGTCATGGTACTTTGCAAGAAAAGTCTTCGTTTTAGCGACCAGTAAAAAAACAGTTCGCATAAGAATACCTGGCCTGCAACTTTAAAATATTTTCATTTGTATTTGTAGAAATGGTTCTCACTATTGACACACGTGTCACTACAGTATTTCAAATGCAGCGAACAAGATTAAAATTTAAGACTGTTTACTAAACGTTCTTGTACACAACGGGAAAAGATTACGATTCAAAGTTTCTCAAATACATGAATATTTTAACGTATATTTAAAAAAATCCATATCCGGTTTGAGACAAGTTGTGCTCAACTCATGTTCGTAGATTCAATACGGTATTTATTTTTTTTTCAAAATTTGTACCGATAGAAATCATTCATGTATTTCCTTGTTCAGAGATTGATTTCGATGAAATAACGTGAAAAATGTTTCGCAAGATTTTAAAGCCAAAGATATAAGGACTCTTATACCAATAACATCGTAATCTGGCAAGACGCGTAAATGTTAGCATATATTGTGTCTACACCAAGGGCGTATTCAACATGCATTACGAAAAATGTTTATATGATTATGATTCAGAATATCTGGTTGCACATAAATGCGACGTGTCTAATTCATAATTCTAGCTTGTCATCTTCGAATAAATCACGATTACTAGTGAAACGTGGTTCTCATGTCTGTAAAATTTCAATGTACTGAAAATATTTTAAAAAATTTTTCAAGCACCAAACCTAAGGGAACACCACCCTTCTCATGTTCGACGTTGGACTTTTTGTGCTGCAACACAGCCTCCAACAGACTGAGATCGTAGCGCGGACGTTCTGTGCAGTACGAAAATGTCACCTACAAGGAACGCCAGAATGAACACGAAAGATAAAAAATTCGTTAAAAACTTCATTTCTGTGAGAACAGCGTTGATGTTTCGTGCAGTGCAATTGCCTATAGGTTCCCGTGTTCTATCGGTCAGAAAGGTTTACGCAACGTAGCATAGAACGGCAATTTTGTTTTCAGATACATATGTGATTAGGGGATGGTTTAACGGTGCCGTCGTAACTACCATAACAGAATATAACGAATGATTGAGCGGCGCCTAAAACGTTCAGAGCAACATCTTACCCTAGGTTTCAATGACGTGTTGCGTAGCGCATCTTACTGTATCGTGAAACGGTTTCGTACGACAAACAAGTCATCCTACGCAACAAGAAATTCGTAGCACTGCCATAAGATAAAAAAACTATGTAGTATTTAGTACATTTACATCATAAAATTATTTATCACATTGAAAATAAACATGTATTAAAAATAATGATCACATGTTGGTTAACCCCATGGAGATCTGTCGCTGGCGGTAGGCAGGATACGCACTACAAGCTAACACCACATGATTCAACTACCTTCTCTGAAGAGTAATTTGACATGCAACCAAACAACTTGAATGCAATGCAAAAAAACTACACAATTTCTCGACGCGCAAGACAAATTCTCACCAGTATCCATGATAGAAATTAATGATCTTAGGTCATGATGAAATGGATATACGACAGTGAGCTGAATACATAAATTTCTTTCAACGAAGACGTCGACATAAAACTTTAAGGTTACACAGTAAGAGGATAACGAAAATATTTGGAAGGTATTTCTACGGGTTCATTTTGTATTTCCACTTCTACATACTGCTCCGCTTTTGCAATAAACGAAAACTTTGAAAACTGAACACGAAATGTGCATCATGCTAGAGAATCAAGATATCTCCATGTGATAGTGAAGCAAATAGGTTCCCGTTATATCTGTTACGAAATTTTCAGCTGAATAAAAAGTACTAGTTTACATTGAGCACAAAGAAAAAGTTGTGCTCCACTGCGAACGAAAGAGATTAAGTACTAATTGCACGCAGCAATAACTTATCTGGCAATACAAAGCATAAAGTGGAACTGATTTACCAGAACACCTTCCCAATAAACCAGGAGTCAAGAATTAATAACTTTTTAGAGTATCCAAGAAACCTATTACCTGCGCAGCAAACTATCTTTCTATTCAATTCAAGAAAATAATGTATACATACATAATTTAGAAAAATATGTTAGGCTGAAGAATATCTGCAACACGAAAAATTTGAAACCGTTCAATTCACCACTATGACTAAATAGTTAAATGCAATTTGCTTCTAACCATCAAGTTATATTTTCTTGTTCATAGAGTCAAATAAATTCAAAATAAATAATTCGACTGATTAACACTTTAAGTGCGGTTCTCCACACAGGTAAAATTTCATGTTGGCAATTATTTCCGTTGCGGATGTAAAAATGAAGGATTTTGTTTTCACAAATTTGGTTAGGCTATTCATTTTCCTTCTAATCTAAACTAGCTTATTCAAATAATGAACACAAATTTCATGAACACTTACAAATTTGTATTCCTATGTGTTGGCCCTTTGGTTACGTTAGGTTAGGTTAGATGATCGCGTGACCACATATGGCACACGTCGCGCTTAAAGTGTTAATGAAATATTGCAGGCAAACACAAAATTTTCGTCATCAAAAAATGTTTACGAATAAATGATGGAAGAAAAATAAACTTATGAATTGACTCGTCAGTAATAATTCTCTGCATCAAATATTTTCATTGTTCTAACAAGCTAACATGTGCAAGATCATAAAGTACACAATTTTGGGTAAGATCATATTTTTAAATAAAATATTCTTAAGGGAATGAACAGGCCTAATACAAATTTCGGTGTAGGCGGCGAGAGACGTTCACGAATGCGGTATACAAGGGACTGAAATTAGCGTTAGAGTAAAAGGGGCCCTATTCCGCTCACCGGACCTATTTATCAATGGACTCGACATAGTACCATCGCTGGCAGAGAGTGAGAGTACTATCATACCATTTGTAATAATTTAAAACAAAAGTGACCAATGTAAGAGTTTTTACTAGAAGCACTTGGTGAGCATGTTGCTCGTCCCAGTAAGACGTTCATTTCCCTGCAGATGTTGTTAGAAAATGATTTTGACAAGTGAAAGTAGACCAGTTCTACACAAAAGCATTGAAATTAATTTTTTTTCGAGTGAGCATCAAAATTGGCGTACAAAATACAGCTTGCCTAACTCGAAGAAACGATCCAATCCTTCTAAACAATCACCACTACTTTCGTTGAGCCGTTTCTTCGTGACAATTTTATGACCAATTAAGTATAAATTAATATTAGTTAGTGCATTACCGTCAAGTTTAAATCAACCAATTTAACCAACAGCAGGGCTTTCTCTGATCACCATCAACCAAGAATGTTTCCTGCACATCAACAGTGACAAAGAATTTGCACGAATTGTTTCACTATACTCAATCTCTCAGGCACGTAAGAAAGCAAAAAATGCCTAGCTGGTACGAAAGCGGATAATTCACGTAAATTTATGCAGCGAATACTTGTCAGGCGAGTCGCTGAAGCGAGACCGCCAAGCAATGAAGATAAAAAGATGACACAGAATAGAAACATAATACCACAAACTCGCTCGAGTCTAAATCTCAGACAAACTGAACAGCAAAATGCACTGCTGCTGCAAAATTTGTAGCAGCCCTCTAAGGAAAATATACAGCATGCATTAAGTTAGGTGCGTGGACAACGTTTAAAAATAACCTACTGGATACGTAGTATAAGCACACAAATTTGTTCAATAACACCCTAAGGTTATGGACATTTTTTATTGCTCGAACCAATGAAATAAAATTTCCAAAAAGTAATTCATTCACCCACCAGCCGTCACGAAGACGAGCCACATAAAATTTTCACGCTAAAATTTTAGTTTTTCAACGACCTGCCATTCGCACACACTACTGTTCGAAAAAAAGAAAAATCTTTTGACACGAAAGATTGCTCCACAGAACGTCAGTGAAGAGAAAAATAAAAAAACTTTCAATAACTTCAGTTCTGACAGGAGAAGAAAGAGCTAAAATACCAGCAGGAATGGATCAGGTGCCGAGGACCAACCTTGTTTTACTTGATACAAGGAATGAAATATTCCATAGGAGTTCAAAAAGTACTGTCATTTGGTAAACCAGAACTTTCAGGCTTGGAAGGTAGAAATATAGTTTAATTGACTGGCAGAATTCATTGTAAAAATTACTGATGAAAAAAAAGAGTGCCGGTCCCATCGTAAAGCTATGCAGACAATGGAGACAAGCCCACCCAAATTCTAGTTAAAGCGCCAAAAATTTCCCATCAGGAACGGGGGAATTGTAACACTTTTAATCAAATCAACCACCGTGATAAACGCTAAACAAAATTCCAACAAAAAACATCTGCACGCAGCACTTCAAACGACGGCCAGGTAAGGTTGAGGTAGCATATTAAAGTGAGGTGCACAGCAGCACGCATCGCTCTTGAGAAAACAGTTCCCCATCACTAGGTCTGAAATAAGATCAATTTCCTACATCCGCTGGATTACATGACAAGTTGCTAACAGCTCGAAACTCGAGTCACTATCATAGTACTTGGACATAATTTTTGCCGTAAGTGGACCGAGTTCAAAGTGGAAAGTACAAAGGCGAAAAACAATGTACGTTATTGCCACGAGCTTATGCCATATTCCCAACCGCTCTGAGGAGTCCGTTCGGGAAGTGCGGGTTGACGCCCCAGGAAGTGGTCGTGGCTAGTCAGAGCAGTGAACAGTCGTTGCGCTGCCAGTGGCCGCAGCTCTTAGATATTGCCTAGCGAAATTACTGCCTGAGTGGTGCGAAGAAAAGTGGTCAGAAGTCGCTCGTTGCTAACAGCTGAGAAGTGGGCTGACAAAATTATATCGTACGAGCGTGATGAAGAAACGTGAAAAAAAACATACCCTAACAATTACAATTTTTTTCAAAAATTATATTACATAAAATAGTGAGAATTGAAGCCATATTTAATTTCGGAACGATGAAATGCCCTCTCGAAAAGTCTATATAATTACGGAAACTGATCACTCAGATTGAAAAGCATTGCAGCTTTCTGTAATGTTCATCTGTTTACCTAGAAAACTTTTTGCACGCTGGTAAGAAATTCATGCGAGCCTCTCGTGATAGAGCTCGAGGATTGGTTCCTCACTTATAATTTTAATTCACCAGTGAGAAAGCTCAACAAGTGGAGTTCAGCAGAAAAATAAATGATGCTAAATTAAAACAAAAAACCCGCGCAAGAGCGAAGAAGTTCGAGACCAATATGACCAGGATGAGGCAACCTGCACCAGCTCAGCCAATATGACCAGGATGAGGCTACCTGCACCAGCTCAGGCGGTGACGCAAGCATGCGCCAGTAAGATCCAACTCAGCAGAAGAGATCAAGAGAATGTAAGAAGCTCGTTATCATAGTCGCGTGTTGCGCTCCTCCATACGAACATGAATATCAAAACGATAAGGTGCATCACAATAATGATGACGGTGACAATATTCATTAGCAATAGAAAATTATTAGCAACTTATAGAACAGAAATGACGCCAATGGAAAAGGAATAAGCAATCTTTGACACTAAGCCTATACATCGCTATTACTACCACGAAATCGTTTGAACGTTTTTCAAAGAACTTTCTTCATTAGTATCAAGAGAACCCCAGCGACATACTTAAGTGATCATCAGCAGCGCGTTCGGCCTCCATCGCGAGCCGCAGCAAGCGGCCGAGCTCGAGACGAGCGGCCCAGCTAGAGACAAGCGGCCCAGCTCGAGACGAGCGGCCCAGCTCGAGACAAGCGGCCCAGCTCGAGACAAGCGGCCCAGCTAGAGACGAGCGGCCCAGCTCGAGACAAGCGGCCGAACAAATACAAATGAAAGATCTGCGCGAGAAAGGTATACACGCGGGCTCTTGGTGATAAAAAAAAGGTTATAGATACAGGGCTACATCATGGAGACAAATTATTCCTACACACGAATTGTACTTTTAAAACTTCGCAGAGAAGCCCAAATTTCAGATAATATACAAACAATCCAGTGGAGCACTAAAGAAGTATCTTTTTCAAGCCCAGTTGGAGTACAAGAGTAACACGGATTGAACCCTCCGACTCAATAAGCGGCAGCCAAATTTTCGGATAAGCGTTTGAAATCCGACTACTTGCATAATTTTTATTCAACTATTAACATAGCTTTGTTACTCGAGTCACCAAATTCTTCGAGTAAGCTATAAAATTAGTAGTGAAATTACTCAAAATTATAAAAATTTGCGCAACGTCTTTGACCATGGCTAATTCTAGATTTAAATGACCACGCATTCTACCTTCATCAAACCAAGCATGAAATTCATTTCTAAAGCAGCCACAAATCAAACGCGCGGCTCCTGCCAGTGACTCACAGTCGAGGGCGAAGAATTCACGGAAGCACGTAAGTCAACCGAACGAAATCACAAGACATTCGAGCATCACACGGACACCGGCAACACGAGGATTTCCTTCATTTAGCGACTAGGTATTGATGAGAGCGTGCCGACTGGACTGCTTGAACATTATCGACTGGATCGCTACGCTGCCCCTCCACGGTCTCGGTTAGCTCAACATCGCACGAACTGGAATGGTGATCGGTACGGTCCCAGTGGAGAAGTAACAAGTAATTACATATGCAAGTGAACTGATTCCATCACGAAAAACACTTCAACAGAAAAAAAGCCAAAACAGCCAGACAAGTGAACGAGGTTTTACCGCTGAAAGATCCCCAAAAGCCAACTTTCTGATTTTTTTTTGTGTAGTAAAGCTAATGACGAACCTCAATTCCGTGTTTGCTCCCACGTGTAGGAATATAGCTTTTACTACTATGTAAATACCGTCACAATTTCAACTCTGTACATGTAGCTATATCATAAACAATTGAAACATCTGCATCAAAATAGGTGGATAGAATAAACGATGAAGAGAACTAGAGCAATTGAACTCGAGACGCCTACACTGCTGAGCGAACCAGTCACCTCGATCTTACACTAATACCAAGTAAATTCTTATGCGACGAATCTCTATGATCTAAGTGTACTATGCTCTGGCAGGCATCATTCTCAAAGTTCAAACTTATCAGGTAGAGCAGTAACACGGGAGACAGTCGAGTTCAGTGGAAACTAGCGAGTATTCGTTAAGTTCACTCAAACCTCTGAAGAAGAGCAGCAAAGTCAGGAAGAGTTTTAAACGTAAATAACAGGGTAGAATAAGAACACAAAAGTTAAAGTTGAACTAAGATGTGACCAACGGATGGAGTGCTAGGTCAATTCCGTACAGAGACAATGGGAAAACAGACCTGAATAGCATTACAATGAATACTTTTGAAGCAAGAAATAAAATGACTTGGCTTGCTAAAGAAAGAATATTCAAAAGAAATTATGTATCACCCAGGAAAGGTTAGCAAAAATGAATACAGATTTGATGCTACTGTAGTTACTGCTGTTGTTAACCGACAGAAAATGCAAATAGCAACCAACCCAGTCAGAACACGATTTTGTTGGTAGCTTTCGTTGTTGAGACGTAGTGGGAAAAACAGAGAGCGAGATCACGTATCGAAAATAAATGCGTTAGTCAGCAGCGAGTATCAGATAATTTAGTAACGTGGGAAAAGAAGAGCACCTTTCTACTCGTGGTCTCGACTAAAACAAGACACGGACTGCCATGTTGTTCGATGGGGTACATGCTTATGGTAATTGCCAGCAAACGCGACGTCTCAATGATTGCTTTGGACCTTCCTGGGCAGTCTAATCTGCGGGCACAACTGTCCTTGTCTTGGCCCACAAACTTTCGCAAAAAATGCGTTACGAGAAGAACTAGAACTCAAAATGAAGGAGTAAATAGCAAGGAAGAGAGGAAGAGGCAGAAGCTTGGGACAAGAGTGATTCCTGTACCAGCAGAGGAGGCGGTAACATGTTCCTCACTCGGTTATACTGCACCGAATCAACTCTAAAAAACGAGATTATTTACAATCAAGTGTGACAAAACATCAACTTTATGCCCTACAGTGACTCCTTACAGTCAAATGGGAAAATCTTCATGAGCTCAAGAGCAGTTTAATGGAAGGGCAGACCATGAGAGAGGCGCTACCGAGCACTTCAGTTATAGTACAATTGGCTCTTTCAGCCCAATCAAAAACATAGAAAATAATTCGTTCACAATGCATCACCGCAATGAGACTAACAGCCTACGAGTAGCTTGCAAATACTTTATTTATACATTCAAACTGAAGGCTACCTGATGTCCAACTGTCGGTTAACGCTGCAAGTTGTACCATCAAATGCGTAAATCTAACGTTGTCTCGAGTCGTAACAGGTTATGCCGCACTCAACCAGCAAATCCTTGAGCGACTATTGAAAAGCACGTTTTAACGTTGAGTAGAAGAATTAGTGCCCCGTGTGGTCGGCATCAACAAAATTGACCCATAATAACCAATTACGCTTTCATTCTTTTGCGAACATAATACAGGAATCCAAGACTCTCGTGAAGTTTCTTTCCGCTTACCAACAGATAACCAAGAAAAATAAGGGTGAGATAGTGTGCAAACGAAACTCGTACACCAACAGCGGAACTTGGCAACCAAACTAGGTCGTAATAGGCACCGCCGCTCACGCCTCCACTAACTGCAACAACAAATATCGGTGCTAAGGTTACTGAAGCCCGCATCATAATTCAACACAAGGTGTGGTGCCCTAATACCCATAATCTTGACTACAGTAACCCAATTTTAAGCTGTTAAGCAAGCAAGTACTTGACCGTAAATTGCAATACTGAAAATCGAATCAGGTCCCTGAACGCCCGATGCAGTCACAATTACAGTAGGATTGTTACAAGAACTCGTATCGTGCCAATTAACTTCTCATCGTCAAATAACGTCAAGTGTCATTTAAGGATAGATATAGATTTGCGTTGTAACTAGGTAATTGGTAATAAATGTCGATACAAAAGTCAATAGCGCTACTGAAATTATATACCAAAGAAAAACCTTAGATCGTCGAATACCGTCACTCGACCTTAGACTGTGTCACTCAATGTCAAACATGCGGGTACTGAAACCTCTTTACAATAACTTTACACGCTCATCATTACAACTACAACTGCATCAAGACAAATGTGTCCAATAGAGTTCCGTGTGGAGGGATATTCGTTATAAATATTTACAAGTCATTTCAACCGAAGCGCGTGCACGCTCGCCCTCACCAGCGAGCCAACAAACGAAGAAGCCAACGAAGCAGGTAAACTTACAAGCTTGCACAAATACAGCGCGGCTACCTCGCCTAACTTTCATGCCAATTCTCGCAGTTTACCAGCGCTAATTGGGCGATGAAGTCAGGTTCGGCACATAGAGCAGAATACACAGGTTCTAGTCGGCCTGCTGAGTGTACCAGCAACACTAAGCGTCGCACCTGTCCAGCTCGCCTGCCTCTACTGGCTACGAGGCATGCCGTGCTACAGCCTCGAACGAGTGGCCGCTGCGCATACGGCAAACTGCAGGCGGCGCTCCGAGTGCGACACCGCCATCTAGCGGCCATTTGTCACATGCGCTACGTGTGCATGGCACGCGGTGGCCGCTACGGTGTTGGTACGTGCTACGTCCATCATACACTCGCCTCGATGAAAACGTGCATGGTACCAACATGACGCACAGGACGCCTAGCATTAGCAGCGAGGTCGTGGAACCATTCCGGCGTTCACTTCTCGCCTCGCCAACACACTCAGCGCAAACGGATGAGTAAAACATTGTGGACCGAACGTACATCGCTGCTACTTGAGGTACGTCCTCCTGGCATCAACCTCATCCACGCGCAACGACTTCTGGATAACCATTACCTCTGTGTTCATGAGGTGGCACAAGACTGGAGTGAGACTTGCTCACTGCACTGGATTCGGATTCTTATCTACAATAGTGTACGCGATGAGAAAAAGGTGCTCTCAAAACGCTTCCATCTCCACACAGCAGTACTATTGTACATTCCCTAGAAAAGACTTTGACATCCTTTACTACCGCAAGAGTAGTTTTCAATTATTTGCTCCTTTACACACTCCAAATAGAACGACGCCGTGCCACCTGCACTACCATATTGGTAGAGTGGGCACATCTGATAAAGATATTCTTAATCACTAAAGATCTTGCATCTGTAGCACTGCCCACACTTCGTTCGCAGCCCAACGATCAAATGATTGTGCAGCGATTCAGATTCTTTTTTGTACAAAAATTTTTTTTCTTCCACCTTTTCGACTAAATAAGTAAGCTCTAGACACTGAGCTCGTCAGCAGCCTGGCTTAATTTGTTGAAGAGCTTGAATAAAATAAAAAAAACGAGCGGACAACTGCGCTGACGTGGGCACCCAGCCATGTAAGGTGCCCCTCACACCGTGACATGGGCACCCAGCCATGCAAGGTGCCCCTCACATCGTGACGTGGGCACCCAGCCAAGTGAGGGGCACCTCGCGCCCACAGGAGCCGCGTCCCGTCTGCTCTCTGACGTCCCGAGTCTTGCCGCGCCTCTCCAGCCTTCCTCCGTTGTAAACACCGCCCCTCTTCCATCTACCAAGTTTGTGAGAAAAACAGACACCGCAGAAAGTTTCATGACTTGACGAGAGGAAATTCAAAAGTTTATAAGCGATGTGAGGTGCTAAAAGTTTCATAATTATTAAAATGTGTGATAAATAATTTTTTTTAAAGAAACTCGAACCCCTCTGTTTTCCACGGTTGAGTTTCTTCTCAGGATAATTCTGACGAAAAAAACTGCAAACAATAATGACGGCAGTAAATGGAATTCGACAAAATGACCAAGGATAGTTTAACACGTAATGCGGAAATTGTGACAATGGAAGAGTTCTTAGACGTTCTGGCTATCAATATTTGCTCGACTAGTTACAACTATTAGAAATATGAATTGTACGATGATGAGTGCCCAGCTAAGTGCTCGGTGACTGTACGCCTAACAGCAGACTTAGCAGAACAGATATAAAAAATAAAGGAACGAGCACAGAGCGTGGCAAGATGTGGTAGCTCCTGCAGCGCACCGTACCAGTGCTGGACGGTGCTCGTGAGAGGCACTTGGTCTGGGCCTGTCTGTGTCCCCACGGTGCTGGGCTGGTGGGNATCCGACGGCAAGAAACCATCACGCGATGACAACAACCTACCATCCGATGGCAAGAAACCATCACACGATGACAACAACCTACCATCCGAAGGTAAGAAACCATCACGCGATGACAACAACATACCATCCGACGGATTCATCTAATGAAGTGCAACCAAGACATGAAATGTAATTGAGTTGGGGAAATGGTCTCTAAACAAAGAGAAATACAAGACCATCATATGAGAGAACTATCCAATTATTATCGAAGTTATCGAAAAAGGCATAGAAAGTGGTCGAATGATTTACCCATAATGTGAGGAATGCGTATTTCTGTATGCATTATTGCAAGCAGAATTTTCCAAGTAAACGAGTAATGATTTTTGTTGATGACTGGAAATCTAATCATCTGAAAGCCGAAAAGGTGTTTTTTGAGGGTTACATCCATCGAAGCTTGCTTGAGCACCAGGAAGTTAACTTTCCCACCACTTCGAGACCGGAGATACCACTCTGACAGCCCACACCCCTCTGACAGCCCACACCGCCCTGACAGCCCACACCGCCCTGACAGCCCACACCACTCCGACAGCTCGCCCTCACAACTCTGACAGCCCTCACCGCTCTGACAGTCCACACCGCCCGGACTAGCAGGGGCCGCAGCATCCAACTGGCAGTGTAGAGGCTTTAACTGGCAGCAACGACTACAACAAATACTCAACATATTAGTAGAGAACAATCCAAGTTTTGAAATTCATAAAAGCTACCCCACTTCGACAAATGTGGTCCCACTTTTCAAATAACGGGTTCAAATTTCCAAAAAACTACACACTTTGCAAATGAATTAACGTAATATGTAAATCCAAGCTACTTTTAAGCTAGAAGAAAACTCAAATTTCATCTTGAACATATCCATTTCAAAGAGAAAATTATAATACATTGAGAAGGAAGAAACTTGAGAGAAAAATTACCCCTTTCAAATCAAATGACAGGAGCAGCATGTTAGCAATGGGCAGCCTGCCTTTGACAGAACCATGAGCCCCTCCAGGGACGGGGGAGTTGCTCGCCCAGCACCTGCCGCACACACAGCCCCTCATGCACAAACACTCACCCACAAAAATGGGTTTGCCAGCAAAAATCTAACTCGAGCCCGCAACGACCTTAACAGCAAGTGTTGCGCTGTCAGACAACATAAGAAATAATCTTAAAATTGTACAGCGCCCTCGTCATCTGCTACTCATGTCATTTTATAAGCCTTGCGACACCATCTAGCCACTCTCAAAATTGTCGGGAGGCGTAATGCAAGCTGTGGGATGTGCTGGTCAAGATTACGGCGGACGCTAACAACACACACAACCCAAGTGTGTTATTGACTAACTACCGGTGCATACTGCCATTGTTTTTGTGAAGCCCGTGAGGGCCTGCGTTGAGGGGAGTAATATTGCCGTGGAAATGTTGGGGGTGTACTCCCCCATGCTGAGGGGGTTGTTGCTGGGGGTGCCCCGAGACTGCTGAAGAACCCAGCACGGAGACCGTCGCGTACGGGCGCAGCTCTAGCTGCACCACCAGCGGGAAGTGATCTGCAATGTTCACATTCGTATAGAGGCAATCAATTACATGTACACATCACGGCAAAGAAACTCTGCCAAAAAATTAATAAAAGGAAGTCCTGTAGGAAAACGACATGGAGTCGTGAGCGAAAACGCCCGTTAATTACATGAATTCGCCAGACACGCTGGCTTCATTTCACGAGC
Source organism: Orchestia grillus (assembly GCA_014899125.1). Classification (NCBI taxonomy): domain Eukaryota; kingdom Metazoa; phylum Arthropoda; class Malacostraca; order Amphipoda; family Talitridae; genus Orchestia; species Orchestia grillus. The sequence goes on from VOMN01019547.1 coordinate 18,382, forward strand.
AAAAAAAAGAAGTAAAGAACTCATTAGAACACGTGTAGATGAGACTCCAGCGAGTTTGCCAGGTTGTTTTATAAGTTTGCAGCTCGATGGGACCATCTGTGAGGAGCGCAGGCGGGCTGACGAGGTCGGTATAACAGTCAGAGCCTGTGAGGGGCCACACAGGGCCCCTCACAGGCCACACAGGGTTACCGCCGCTTTGTGTGCATAGTGTGTCTTCGTATATCCGCGAGCTGTTGAATGAGGCCGTTTCCCTCCGCCGTT